>JAQZBX010010566.1:7881-26945 GCA_029593785.1 Cabassous unicinctus | reverse complement strand
GTCCTAAAGAAGTTGAATATAGACTTGCCATGTGACCCTGCAATACCACTACTGGGTATATACCCTGAAGAAATGAGAACAGTGACACGAACAGACATCTGCACACTGATGTTCATAGCAACATTATTCACCATTGCCAAAAGGTGGAAACAACCCAGGTGTCCATCAACAGATGAATGGATAAACAAACTGTGGTCTATTCACATGATGGAATATTATGCAGCTGTAAGAAGAAATAAAGTCGTAAAGCATATGACAACATGGATGAACCTGGAGGACATTATGTTGAGTGAAGCAAGCCAGACACAAAAGGACAAATACTGTATGAATGCGTTACTATGAACGAAATATATTGTGTAACATATTGTTTGATTAAAAAAAAAATTATATGTATCCATTACATTTAATTGAGAAATGTATATATTTATTCATCTGTGTTTCCTTTTTAGTTTTTAATTTTTTATATTTTCAATTATTAAATGTACAAAATAAAGTAAAAAACAAAAAAAAAACAAAAAAAACAAAAACAAAAACAAAAAAAATTTCAGAAAGATCATCTATGATCTTCAAATTAAGGTAGGTCACCCAATGATCTTTCTTAATATTACATATATCAATTTGTCAGTGTAAATATGTATTTGTGTTCACCTCTGTGTGATTGCAGAAAGAGAGAAATTGCTTAGTAAGAGTTTAAATGTGGTATGGCCTATGAAACACATAAAAAATGAGACTTTCAGCATTTGTTTCTAAGTAAGCACTTCATGTCATTGTTCCATGTATTTCAGAAAGCAAGTAAAAATGTTATTCTCCTATTCTTTTTGTCTCATCTTTATTTCCTGTATTCACCATGTCTCATGTAAAGCTGAAAGAAAATCGTAGGGAACAAATCACTACAAGTTTGAGAAACAAATGCTCTATGGTATTGGAGATTCACATTCTGGATTCTAATATAAGGGATAAATGGAAGCTGGAAGAAGTGTCTTTCTGTGCATTTATCAGTGCTCATTTCCCTGAATTATTAAAATGTTGGATGTCCTATGAATGCAACCCTGGAGAGATTTTCTGTTGTTTTTAAAACGTGCTCAATCAAGATTACACCACTTAACCATTCTTGCCATATTCTAATATTTTTTGCCTTTAACATTTTTCAAGTGTGGGTTTTTAATTACATAACATGAAATGCTTTATCAGTTTATATACCACCCTTTTCCTCAGAGCAAGAATCCTCAAACCCAGCATTGAAACAGAAAAACTAACACCTATAAATTTGCTTTACTGTTGACCATATCTAGAAGGCAGTTCTTATGCAATGTATTTTTAAATGATTTTAAATTAAAGAAAGATTAAAGGGTGAGATTGTACCCTGAAATTTTACCATTTTCGTTCTGTCCTTATTCTTAACAAGATTACACTTGCAGGGAAGCAGATGTGGCTTGAACGATTGAGCTCCCACCTACAACATGGGAGGTCCCTGATTTGGTTCCCAGTGTCTCCTAAAGATTACAGTGAGCTGGTGCAACAGGCAGGTGCTGCAAACTGACACAAGATGACACAACAAGAGACACAAGGAAAAAAAACATAATGATAGACACAACAAAGCAGGGAATGGAGGTGGCTCAAGCGATTAGGCACTTCCCTTTCACTTCAGAGGTCCCGGGTTTAGTTTCTGGTGCCACCTAAAGAAACAAGGAAAATGAACAGACACAGCAAGTTCAAACAATGAGGGCATGGGGAGAAATAAATAAAATAAATGTTAAAAAAAAAAAAAAAGATTACACTTACACAGCAAAATCCCACAGTTTGTCTAACTATCAAAAAACGTTGTGTGCTGCTTTCGCACCCATCTTACTTTGACTAAGTCTCTTTCCTTGATGCTACCCTTGGCCTAGTTATTAAGCAGCTTTCCAGCCTCGGGGAATAAACTCCAGAGCCCAAATCTTCTTCTGCAGCCACCACCCTCATCAACTAGACATCTCACCCAAAACCCACAGCTGGTCCCAAATGATAAGCTAAACATTCCCACCCCTCTTGGACCACCAGTTCCTTTATCTTTTCACACACATGTGTTTAACTTGACTCCTAAGGGAAATCTACTAATGTCCACCCCTGGACCACAATAAAAGCATAAGCCCATAGGGCCCTCTTGCTCTACTTATGTGCTCCCCACCCTCTCCTGCTGGTAGGACCACCCAAACCGATCTCTCTTCCCCTCAAGTCCTCATGGCACGCCTCTCTCTCTGGGCCCTATAAGTAACACACTATCTTTTCTCATGCATTATTACCTCAGTGTCCCATTGTGTTGCACCTAACCTCATCCAAACCCAAATTTAAAATCCAACTTAACTAATTCAAAACACTGTACATTGCTGAGTTGTGCTAAGTTGAAAGCAAGAAAATGTCCAAACTTAGAAACTGGAGAAAAGCATGTCTTCCACTCCACAGGATTTGAACACACAACTGTTTCACCTGAAAGTCTTGGAAATCAGAGTCTTTGTCCTTTACAGGAATAAGTGGCAGTGTTGGTAAAGGGAAATAGTCTTCCTTATTAGGTGTGACCTGGATCCTGCCTGCGGAAGTGCACAAAAGCCAGCTAGGGACGATTGTCTTCAACATTTTCACCCCACTTTCTTCCACAATAAAATAACACACATATACACACACACACATCCCTCATGTGCCTGAGTTTCCTGAGAGAATAAAAGCCACAGGTCATGCTTTCAGAGAGCAACATTTGTAAATCAACGGTGGAAAATTCTAAAAGTAGCACAAGAAAGCTAGAATGTGTCAGCTGGAATATTTTTCTCCCCAGTTCTACACAGAGTTACCAGGAGGAGAGGATTTACTACCTGATCACACCTACCTAGGAAGTCTATTTCCCTTTACCAAAACTGTCTTATTCCAACACTTTTTTGGATTTTATTTAAAAAATAAAATATATTCTCTATTAAAGTTTCATTAAGCACAGAAACTCTAAGGAAATTTTAAGTCACCCATAACCAAAACTTTCTCAAAAGTCAATGGTGGAAATATATGTATTTATTCATCTATGTTTTCTTTTTATTTTTAATTTTTTATATTTTCAATTATTAAATGTACAAAATAAAGTTTAAAAAAAGAGAGAGAGAAAAGAGTCAATGGTGGGCAGGCTTTACTCCTGACATTTTTCTGTCTTCATTAACCCTGTTAAAATAATTTTGTAAATCTTTCTCCAGTAAAATGATATTGACATCCAATAAAAAAATTTTTTTTTATTTAAAAAAACTTTTCATGCAATTTAGGATCTCACAGGTTTATTGAGTGATTCATAAATTGTGAAGCATGTCATTTAGAATGTAGAAGGGAGCTCCACCAATGTGGTGGAAAGGCGAAGGTCTTTTACAACAGATTGTGTTTTTTTCAGCTTTATTTTTCTGATGGGAAATTCAGCTGCAGGTTTTCCACTTTGATATTAGGACTGGTATCTTCTCAATGTGAGAACTTTAATATTGACTAAGGAATGAGTGACTACTGAAGATTTTCCTTCATTCATAAACCTGAGGGTGTTTTATACTGTGTGAATCCCCATATATTCTATGAGAGATGCTTTAAGAATAAAGGAATTCCCATATTTATTTCACCAAATGGTTTCTCCAATGTGAATTACCTTCTATTCTTCAGGAGGCTACAAAAAATAGATAAATTTGACTTCATGAAAATTAAAAACTTCTGTGCTTCAAAGGACATTATCAAGAAAGTGAAAAGACAAATTACAGAATGGGAAAAATATTTGAAAAACATGTGTGATAAGGATTTAATATCCAAAATATATAAAGGACCCCTGCCACTTAACAACAAAAAGACAAATCTATTATAAACTGGGCAAAGGACTTGAAAAGACACTTCTCCTTTGAAGATATGCAACTTCCCTGTAAGTTTGAATTTATTTCAAAATAAAAAGTTAACAAAAAAGAAAAACAAATAATGTCCTGTACAACATTTGCACTAATTTTTTCCAGCCTCCATTAATGCTATTGAAATGGAACACTTCATTCAGAGAAAAACTCAGCACCCAGACAATGTAATTTGGATAGGAACCTTTATTTCCGGCCGGCCGGGGCCCCCTCCAGCAGTATGGAGAGAAGCGACCCCGGCTTCCCGCGGTGGGTTTTTATAGGGAATTTTAGCAGGGTCAGCATGATTAAGCAACTTTTCTCGTGCTCAGATACCAGATTAGTTAATTAAAACAAAGCATCAATTTTCTCGTGCCAGAAAGAGTAATGGGCAGCTTCAATTGTACACTTCAAACGCATATCTGTTTCATCCATATCCAGCAGAGCAAGCAAGCAAGCAATCTTATAGAAGCTAATGTTCGCAGTTAGCTTCAGCGTTAAGGAGTTTGGGTTAATCTTTACTAGGGGTGGCTTTTGATCATTCTATGGTGGCGTGATTGGTCAGGCCCAGATACATATCCGGGGTATTGTCTAAGCAAGTTTTATGGGCCTTAGGAATTTCCATCAGTGTTACCTTATTTAAAAATCTCCATTACACTATGTGTTCACAGAAGAGATGTGAAAGGTTTTCTTATTCTTCTCCAGCTCATGGCCATGGTTGGGAAATGATTCCCTCAATACCATGTTGGTGACTGCCATGGGACTAGACACATGGTGGGCCCAGGTAATAGAGGTGAGTAAACACAGAAGCTTACAGTAAGTAGTAGGCTGATGCTATCTCAGATGAGTTCCACAAATCCAGTGTTACAGGTGCTGGGGAAGAGGGCTGACAGTGTTGAGAGGAGCACGAGAGCGGGTTAGGTCAGAAAAGGCCATGATGAATCTTTTATACTCCCCACTTTTAAACTCATTAAAGCTCATATAAATACATTTGAACATTTGCAAACAAACAAAAAACAAGTAAAATTCTCCATATCACCCATGACCACAAACATCCATTTTTATTCTTTGTTATTAAATTTTGCTCAAATTTGAAAACTGGAAGAAATGGGAAGGGAGTATTATTTCCTTACATTTGAATGGGTATTGAGGGAAGGAGTATAGTAAGTAAGGTAAAATTTAAGGTCCTCTGTCAATTTTTGATGGACCGGCGTGACCAGAACCAATGAAGAGTATTACATTACCCTTAATCAGAGAGACGGGATGATGATAGCAGATATGCCATGATAATGGATTCTTGTAGGTTTCAGAAACATTGATAATAGGAGACATCATAACACAGCAAGCAGTCTTTCAGTGCAGCAGGCTGAGTAGCCCCTTGCTTGTGCTTCTAAACCAACTGTTTCTAAGCACAGTGATCCCATGGATAAAGAATGAGCCAAAGTAAATCTACATGGCTTTGAGGCTTTTTATGTATGTTTTTTTGTTTGAGGATCTTAAAAAGTAGAGTTAATTATATATGAAATATCTAGAATAAGCAAATTCATAAAGAGACAAAGTAGATTACAGGTTACCAGGGGTGGTTGGGGGTTGGAATTATTGCTTAATGAGTACAGAGTTTCTGTTTAGGGAGATAAAAAGAGTTTTGTAATCAGTTGTGGTGATGGTAGTATAATATTGTAAATGTAATTAATATCAATGATCGTATACACTTAAAAATGACTTAAATGGCATGCTTTAGGTTGTATATAGATATGTATGTTACCACAATAAAAACAAATTTTATTTTAAGAAATGAACACCTCAGTCATGTAGAGATGAGCGAGGCAACACATTCTAACCCCAATATCTCTAAGAAATCTGTTCATTTCATAAAAATGCTACATATTGGTTCAATGTGGGTTTTTTGTTGTTGCTTTTTTTTTTATTTTTTCCATTTTAATGAATAACAAACCTGTATTTAAAAAGTGTTTACTAAACAGGAAGCATTTTACACATGAGTTCATTGGATCTCTCAACACTCCCAAAAAATTGGTAAACCATTTGACAAACAAGAAGCTAGAGGAACATACAGGCTAATAATCTACCCATAGACACTGTGAAAAAGTTGCAGATCATGGATATTGCTTGTCTTGTGATGAACCTGTATATTTACTTGAAATTTGTGAGGGTGGCGGATGTAGCTCAGTGGTTGAGCACCTGTTCCCCATGTACAAGGTCCTGGGCTCAGTCCCCGGTATCTCCTAAAAAAAAATTTTTTTGTGTGGGAGGGAGTGTTTTCATCACGGATTCTCAAGCTTAAATTTTATCAACAGTTTGGAAGTCATCAGTTTATTGGAAGTTACACTGGACATTACCATTTTATTGGGTGAATGGCTAGGATATTTCACACAATACCTCACGTGTTATTCCTTTGTAATGAAGTTAAATCTGTGGAGTGTACATATCTCTGGGAAATGTATATTTCAAGCCAGTTCAGAGACACCTTTGGCTGGAACTTCAAACACAATCTGAGCTTTTTATAAATATAGCATCACTTCCTCAATGCTGTCATCCTGACCATCATCTCTTGGACACTGGTTGGGATGGCCCTAGATAACCATAATATTCACTATGTTTTAGGAATAAGTGACCTTTGATAATGTAGCTAGAGAATTCACCCAGGAAAAGTGAGCCCTGCTTAGCAGATCCAAGATAATGATCTTCAGAGACATAACGCTGGATGCTGGAAACCATCAGTCATGTGGTCTCTGTGGGTCATTTTGTCAACATTAATTATATATATATCTATATCTCAACAAGTATCCAGAACAGATTCCTTATATTCCACTCCACTCCTTTCCCTCATTCTTTCACAGCATTTGCAACTACATGAAGGAAATTTGTTTTTTACCTGTTTACTTAACAAATAGTTTGGCACCTCACTAGAATAGAGTACTGCTGAGCACAATGTCAAGGTATTCTTTCTGTTCAATCTTCAATACTGAGCACTGTTTTGGGAATTCAAGACAAATTTTTTGTATGAATAAATAAATAGATTAAAGACTAAGTTACTTTTCTTCTTTAAGAATGAATCTGGGATTTGAAACCGCAGTAGTGAAATAACAGACATATCCTTTACCACATAGGACTTACAGGGTTCTGGTGGAGGTTATGTTTTTTTTGTATTCTATTTTAAAATAATTTAATTTCCACCTGGTTTAAATCACTAATGATTCTACACTATGCTTTTGAACTTGGACATGGACATCATCAAATAGAGGACCTTATTTTATTAATTTATTTTTTGTATCACAATGCCAGGTCTTCTTCCTTCATTAATGGAGAACAATCAATATTTTCTACATTCAAGGTGCTGCTCCCTAGATCAACCTCCAATGTTCACCTTTTTTCCCCCTTAGTAGCTAGTTTTGGACCTGAAGATCATGCACAACTCTCAGCACAGAGCTCACAAACTATGTACATAATATCAGTTCTGCAAATCAGATGTGATTTCCCCCTTGGAGCAAGGAAGGGAGTTGTGGAGGAAAAGAAAAGGATTTTTCCAAGGCAGGAGTCCAGGTGAGCTCCAGAAACCTGTGCTTCATTATGAGGAGGAGCTTGGTCAGTGTGAGTGCAGGACCTATTCCATAATGGCATTTGTCCTGGTGCTCCACTGTGATGAATTCCCATCACTTTACCTCTCCAACATTGCCTTTTTGTTTGATTTTCCTCTTCATTTTTCTTTTTCTTTTCTTTCTTTCTTTTTTTTTTTTTACCTCAATTAAAAAACACTTTATTGTTAAAAAAAAAAAAATGCTAAGCATCATCTGGGTCTTCAGTAAGTCATAATCTTTTTTGCTGGTAGGGGGTCTTGTCTCAATATAGATTGGTGCTGACTGATCCGGGTGATTGTTGTTGGAGTGCCATGGCAATTTGTGAAAATGAAACAATGAAGTTTTGCTGCATAAATTGCCTTTTCATTTCACCAAAATTTTTTGGTAACATGTGATGCTGTTTGACAATGTTTTACCCACAGTAGAATTCTTCAAAATTGAGGTCAGTCCTCTCAAGCCCTGCCACTGCTTTATCAACTAAGTTGATGTAATATTCTATAACCTCTGTGTCATTTCAACAATGTTCACAATGTTCACAGCATCTTCCAACACAAGAAACCATAAGAATCTCTTCAATGGTTAGAAGTCACATCTTCAGTCTCCACTTCAAAGTCTAGTTCTCTTCCTATTTCCACCATATCTGCAGTTCCTCCGCTCAAGTCTTGAACCATTCAGAGTTACCCATGAAGGTTGGAATCAAGTTCTTCCAGATTTCTGTTAATATTGATAATTTGATCTCTTCCCATGAATCACAAATGTTCTTCATTGCATCTAGAATGATGAATCCTTTCCAGAGGTTTTCAATTTACTTTGCCCAGATCCATCAAAGAAATCACTATCTATCCAGCTATATCTTGACCACCTCTCATGAATCACAAATGTTCTTCATAGCATCTATAATGGAGAATCCTTTCCAGAAGATTTTCAATTTACTTTGCCCTGATCCATTAGAGAAATCAGTATCTATGGCAGCTATAGACTTATGATTTGTATTTCTTAAATAAGACTTGAAAGTAAAAATGACTTCTTGATCCATGGGCTTCAGAATGGATGTTGTGTTAACAGGCATGAAAACAACATTAATCTCATTGTATAGCTCCATCAGAGCTCTTTGGTGACCAGGTGCATGGTCAATGATCCGTAATATTTTGAAAGGATTCTTTTTTTTCTCAGCAGTTGGTCTCAACATTGAGCTTAAAATATTCAGTAAATTATGTTGTAAGCAGATGTCTTGTCATTCAGTCTTTGTTGTTCCATGTACAGAGCACAGGATGAGTAGATTTAGCATCATTTTTAAGGGCCTTAGGATATTCAGAATGGTAATCAACATTGGCTTCAACTTTAAGTCACCAGCTGCATTGGTCTCTAACAAAAGAATAAGCCTGTCATTTGAAGCTTTCTAGCTATGAAAGTCCTAGATGACATCTTATTCCAATAAAAGGATGCTTCATCTACATTGAAAATCTGTTGTTAATGTAGCTACCTTCATCAATTACCTTAGCTAGACCTTCTGGATAATTTGCTGCAGCTTCTAAATTAGCACTTTCTGCTTCACCTTGGACTTTTATGTTATGGAGATGGTGTCTTTTCTTAAACCTCATGAGCCAACCTCTTCTATCTTCTAACTTTTCTTCTGCAGCTTCCTCATCTCCCTCAGTCTTCACAGAATTGATGAGAGCTAGGGCCTGACTCAGGATTAGGCTTTGGCTTAAGGGAATGTTGTGGCTGGTTTGATCTTCTACCCAGACCACTAAACTTTCTCCATATCAGCAATAGGACTGCTTCACTTTCTTACCATTTGTGTGTTCAGTGGAATAGCACTTTTAATTTCCTTCAACAACTTTTCCTTTGTATTCACAAGTTTTCTTACTGTTTGATGGAAGAGGCCTACATTTCAGCATACATGCCTTCTTCACTAAGCTTAATTATATCTAGCATTTGATTTAAAGTGAGAGATGTACAACACTTCCTTTCACTTGAATACTTAGAGGCCATTGCAGGGTTATTAATTGGCTTATTTTCAATATTGTCATGTCTCAGAGAAGAGGGATGTCTGAGGAGAAGGGGAGAGATAGGGAAATGGCTGGTTGGTGGAACAGTTAGAACACACATTTTCATATTAAGTTCATTGTCTTCTATGGGCATGGTTCATGGCACCCCAAAACAATTACAAGAATGACATCAAAGATCAAATTCACCATAACAGACATAATAATGAAAAAGTTTGAAATATTGTGAGAATTACCAAAATGTGACATAGAGACAAAAAGTGAGCTTGCACTCTTGGAAGAATGGCACTAATAGACTTGCTCAATGCAGGCATGTAAAAAACCTTCAATCTGTAAATAACACAATATCTGCAAAATTTAATAAAGTGAAGTAAAATAAATCAAGGTATGCCTGTAATTTGCCTCATAGCTAGTATGTTGCTGCCTGATTCTCATTTAAAATTTTTTCAGATACTATTTTCTTCCAACCCTCCTAACCCTTTAAATTACCCATCACCACACAGGGCCTCAATCTCTCCTATCTCATAACCAACAGGTAAGACCTCAGTTCCTGCCTGGTTTCTCTGCTTTGCTCTCTGCTCCCTCATAATCAGCCTGCTCTAAAAATTCTTCCATCTCTTCTTCATCTATCTCTTCTATCTACATGCTTTTAGTGTGAACTTTCTTAAACTGCTTTAATAATTCCTCTTCCTCTTTGACAATTTAACAAAGTCTTAAACTTGTCATTTACAATAGCATACCACTTCTGAAAACTTTTCAAAGTACTTCTCCCTTTTATAATAGAGGCTATTCTTACTCTTGCATTCTCACTTGGATCCACCTTAGGGTCATATCTTAAGAAAATATATTCATATTTCTTAAATAAATATATTCATGTCTAATCCAATCTGGATACCCTTTTCAATTCCACCATTCATTTGCAAGTGCACACCAAGCATTTTCATATCTCCACACTTCTCCTCCAGTTGTTCTTTCTAGCCAAAAGGCTCTTCCTTCTTTATCCACCTGTTGAGATCCTATTCAGTTTTCAAGGTTCTCATCACAGGTTTTCTCTTTTATGAAGCCTCACTTGTTTTTCACTCTTGTCTCTTTTACTTTCCCAAAGGCCACTGCACAACTCATTGAAGTCATACTTTAAAAAGTTGGTTGTATATATATGAATGCAGAGAAGGAAGAGTTGAGGGAGAAGTGCATGAACCAGGTGAATCTCGCTGGAGCACATTGGCTGCACCAAACTCCGTGGGGTTTTTCTCTTATTTTAATCCAGAAAATACTTCCTAGTTGTCCACTAGCTGCTTTTTCCTCCATTTCTGGTTGATTTAAGGGCTGTATTAGTCATGGTTCTCCAAAGAAACAATAACAACAGGATATATATAAATTAAGAGAATTGTTATAGGAATTAGGGCTCATGCAACTGTGGAAACTGACAAATCTGATTGCTGCAGGGCAGGTTGCAAGCTGGAAACTCTGATAACTATGAGATTGAAGTCCTCAGGGAAAACTGACTAGCTGAAGAAGGGGCAGAGATTCTTTATTACTCCTGAAATCCTCAGTTCTTTTTTTAAGGCTTCCAACTGATTGGATGAGGAGACTCCCCACGTTGCTGAGGTCAATCTCCCTGGTTGATTGAAGATGCAGTCAGACAGATACAATCAACTGATTGTAGAAGCAAATTCATCTATGAAATACTACCACAGTAACAATCAGACCATTGCTTGTTTGACTAAACAACTAAAAACTATTACTTAGTCAAGTTCATCCATGAAATTAACCATCACAAGGACCAATATTTGAAATATACTCACATGAGCATTGGTTCTTTCTCAACATTTTGATTCCACTAATAACACTCTACCAATTTATTTTTTTGCAGTGATTGCAGACATGGAAAGAGGCCTTGAAAAACAAGAAATGAAATCCATCCAAAATATCTACAAGAAGTGCACATTCATCATCATGTCAACAGTAAGCTTCATGGATGTGAAAACAGGTCACCCAAATAAGAATGTCAAGAATTCAACAAATCATTCAAATACAGTTTGAGTTGGGAACAAGCACTGTACCAGGAGAAAGTATTGGATAGTTTGGCTTTAGGGAAGAAATTAACCTGAGCTCAAAATCATTACATGAGCATTTATGAAAGTATGTTTGCATAAGCCTGCCTCATATATCTAGTCTTTGGAACATAATGTAATCTTCAAAATTAATCATATATTTTTGCAGTTTAGCAGGTACAAATGACAGAATCCATGTGCATGCAGGGGAGTATTTCACCATGGGTATTTAACTAACAGGGGAAAGATATTACTGGAGATTCTCACTAAATGGTCAGCCTAGAATTCCTATATACAGCAATTAATGAATAAGGGTATGGGAGCCAACTTTTACAGTCTCTCGTCTCCTTACGAATAGCAGAGCTCTCATACTGGAGAGAACTACTTTGAATGTAATTATTTTGCAGAAATTTTCAGTCAGAGTTCCCCATTTACCCAAAATAGAATTAACTCACATGTTTAAGAAACCTTATGTCAACAATCAATATAGAAAAGCCCTCAGAAACTGGTCATTATTTAATCAATTTGAGCAAATTCACATTGGATGTAAATCTTGGGGATATCTTCTATGGGGAAAGCTGTTAGTTTTTGCTCTACATTTAGACAACATGAAAAAATCCACACTGGAGAGAAACCCTATAAATGTAATGAATATGAGAAAGAATACCATGAGAGCATTGACCTTCATAGACACTAACATTCTCATTGGAGAGAGACCCTATAAATCTAACGAACATGGGAAGCACTTAGCCAGAATGCTAATCTGTACTCCTATAAAAGAACTCACATAGGAGAAAAACCTTATGTCTGTAATCAGTGTGTAAGTTCTTTCAATTATCCTTCATCCTTCAGTCAACCTAAGAAAATTTACATTGGAGGGAAACCATAGAATGGCACATGTATGGGAAAGCCATTGGTCAAAAATCTGCCCTAAGGTAATATGAGAGGACTCAAAGTATAAATCTATCAAGTGTAGAGGAGTGTTGAGCCACAGCACTAACCTTTGAGCAAACCATAGAACTCATGTAGGGGAGAAATTCTCTATCAATGTAATCTCAGTGGAAATGTTTTTGTTTATAATTTATTCTTAAGCAACATGAGTCAACTCCACTGGAGAGAAACATAAGGTCTGGCATCACTGCACATAGGCAATTGGTAGACTCCAGAAGTGGTGTGCACAAAGAAGTTATGAATAGGAATATTCCTAAAACAGGAAATAAGGATGTCTTTACTAGAAGTTTGAAACCTCTTGAGCCAGAGAGTTAAACCTGAAAAAGTCATTCAATGAAATAGATAGAGCAAGTCTTGCAGAATATATGAGGACTCACACTCTATAAATCACCTTCAGTGTCATGAATGAAGGAAAGTTTTCAGTGGTCACTCATTTCTTAATCAACAATAAAATTCTCACACTGAGGAGATACCAAATCTAATATCAAAGTGGAAATCCATCAGCTGAATTCATCATTAGAAATATCCTGCTGGAAATTAAAAAAAAAAAAAAAACTCTCCCAGCACCCTTTAACCCACAGTTCATGCAATTTTTCAGAATTTGGTCCACTGGCTGGATAGTTAAAATGTTGGAATATGAAGTATTCCGGGAATGCTTCATGTCACATTTTTTAAAAAGCAATTTTATTGAGATATATTCACATAGCAGACAATCCATCTAAAGTGTACATTCAATGACTTTTGGTATAATCACAGAGTTATGCATTCATCACCAGAATCAATTTTAGAGCATTTTTCATTATTCCATAAAGAAAACCCCCCTACCCTTAGTAGGCACCTCTGAATCCCTCTATCCTTCCCCTGCCAAACATAACCATTAATTTAATTCCATCTCTATAAATTTATTTATATTTGCATCTTGTATAAATGGAGTCAATATGTAGTATTTTGTATCTGGTTCCTTTCATTTAATATTTTATTTGTACTGTATTTGCACTATTGACCACACTGTTCTTCCACAACAGGGTTCACTGTGCTATACAGTCCCATGTTTCATCCTCTAGCTTTCCTTCTGGTGACACACATGACCCTAAATTTTCCCTTTCAACCTCAATCTTACTCACATATTAGTGCTGTAAATTACATTCACGATAACATGCTACCATCACCTCTATTCATTTTCCAATATTTACAATCCACCTTATTTTTAAAATTCTGTAGAAATTAAGTATCAGTTCCCCAGTCTCTACCCTCAGTCTATCTTCTGTTAACTTATGTTCTAGATATTAACTCTTAGAGTTGGTTCATTATATATAGTTCATATTGGTGAGATAATACAATATTTGTCCTTTTGTGTCCAGCTTATTTCCCTCAGCATATTGTCCTCAAGGTTTATCCATGTTGTTGTATGCATCAGGAGTTTATTTTTCTTACAGCTAAGTAATATTCTATTGTGTGTATATACAAGATTTTGTTTCATCAGTTGAGGGACACTTGGGTTGCTTCCATCTTCTGGCAATTGTGAATAATGCCGCTACAAATATCAGTGTGCAAATGTCTGTTTGCCTCCCCAGTTGCAGTTCTTCTGAATATACACCTAGGGACTTGCTGGATCCTATGGCAGATCTTTATTTAGTTTCCTGATGAAATGCCAATCTGTCTTCCAGAGCAGCTGTACCATTCTACATTCTCACCAGCTGTGAAAAAGTGTTCCTATTTCTCCACATACTCTCTAACACTTGTAAATTTCTGTTTTGTTTTTTTTAATCAAGGCCATTCTTGTAGGTATGAAATGGTATCTCATTGTAGTTTTGATTTGCATTTCTCTAATAGCTAATGATGTTAATCATCTTTCCATGTACTTTTTGGCATTTGTATTTTCTCTTTGGAAAAATGTCTATTCAAGTCTTTTGCTCATTTTTAAAAATTCAGTTGTTTTCCTTTTAATCACTGAATTGTAGTATCTCTATATATCATGTATACATGCTTTCAAAGTATTTACTCCCATTGAGTAGGCTGCCTCTTCCTCTTCTTGACAAAGTCCTTTGAAGCCCAAAAAGATTTAATTTTGATGAGGTACCATTTATCTATTTTTTTCTTTCATTGCTCGTGCTTTGGGTGTAAGGTCTATGAAACCACTGCCTAAAATAAGATCTTGAAGAATGCTTTCCTACATTTTCTCCAGGTGTTTTATGGTCATGGCTTTTATATTTAGGTCTTTGATCCATTCTGATTTAAATTTTGTAGAAGGTATGAAATAGGGGTATTCTTTCTCTTTTTTTGTAAATGGAAATACAGTTCTGCCAGCATCATTTGTTGAAGAAACAATTTTGTCCCAGGTGACTGAACTTGGTAGCCTTCTGAAAAATCAGTGGACCATAGAGAAGTATTTCTGAACTCTAAATTTGTTTCCAGTGGTTCAATATGTCTATCTTTATGCCAATACCATGCTGTTTTGACCACTGTAGCTTTGTAATATTCTTTTTTTAGGGGGAAATAAACTATTTATTTTAGAATAGTTTTAGATTTACAGAAGACTGCAAAAATAGTACAGAATTCCCATACACCCCTGTATTAGTCAGCCAAAGGGGGTGCTCATGTAAAATACCAATAATTGGCTGATTTTTTATAAAGGGTATTTATTTGGGGTAGAATTCCACAGTTACCAGGCCATAAAGTATAAGTTACTTCCCTCATCAAAGTCTATGACCACATGTTGGAGCAAGACAGCTGCCGATGTTTGCCAGAGTTCAGGCTTCTTGGGTTCCTTTCTTCCCGGGGCTCTGTTTCTCTCCAGGCTCAGTGCCTCTGGTTCCTCCAAAAGGTCAGCTGTAGACTATTGGGTTCTCTAGGCTTTGCTTCTCTTCACAAGGCCAGCTGTGAACTCTCAGGCGAATGGCTCGTCTCTATCCCTGGGCCTTCTCTCCAACATTAAAACTCCAACATCAAAACTCCAACTTCAGAACTGCTGCAACTCTGTTCTTTGTGATGCCTTTTATATTTTATTCCCCACCCACCAAGGAGTGGGACTCAACACCCTACTGACGTGACCCAGTCAATGCCCTAATCATAACTTAATCATGTCCAGATGAACATATCAGTTTACAAGCATAATCCAATATACATTTTTGGAATTCATAATCACATCAAATTGCCCAATGGCTAAAACCCCACACCCAGTTTCCCCTATTGTTTATATCTTACATCAGTATGGTACCTCTGTCACCAATGAATGGACCAATAGTCACACATTATTATTAGCTAAAGCCAATACTTTATTCAGATTTTTAAAGTTTTTACCTTTTTCTATCTAGGATTCCACATGTAATATTCTTTAAAGTCAGGAAGCCTGAGCCCTCCAACTTCATTCTTTTAAAAGGTACTTTTGTTTTTTCAGGGTCCCTTTTTCTTTCAAATATATTTCATAATTAACTTTCCCATTTCTGTAAATTTTGAATGGGATTCAGTTGAATCTGTAAATCAATTTGGGTAGAATTGACATCTTATCAATATTTAGTCTTCCAATCCAAGAACACAAAATATCCTTCCATTTATTTAAGTCTTCTTTGATTTCATTTTGCAATATTTTCTAGTTTTCTGTGTACAGGTCCTTTACATCCTTGGTTAATTTATTAATAGATATTTTATTCTTTTAATTGCTATTGTGTAGGTAATTTTTAAATTTCCTACTCAGATTGCTCTTCATAGTGTATAGAAACATTACTGATTTTTGCATATTGATCTTGCATGTTGCCTCTTTGTTGGACTCTTTTATTAGCTCTAGCAGCTTTGTTGTAGATTTGGGGGGATTTTCTAAATATAGGATCATGTCATTTGTGAATAGTGGAAGATTTTCTTCTTCCTTTTCAATTTGGATGCATTTTATTTCTTCTTCTTACCTAACTGATCAAGGTAGAACTTCTAGTACAATGTTGAATAACAGTGGTGACAGTGGGCATCCTTGTCTTGTTCCCTTTATTAGTGGGAAAGCTTTCAGCCTTCCACCATTGAGTATGATAATGGCTCTAGGTTTTTCATATACGCCCTGTATCATGTTACGGAAGATTCCTTCTAATCCTATATTTCAAAGTGTTTTCGTCAACAAAGAATGCTGAATTTTCTCAAATTCATTTTCTGCATCATTTGGGATGATCATGTGGTTTTTCCCCTTTGGTTAATTAATGTGTTGTATTACAATACATGATTTTCTTGTGTTGAACCACACTTGCATAACTGGGATAAAACCCACTTGTTCGTTCATGGTGTATAATTCTTTTAACATGCCATTGGATTCAATATTCAAGTATTTTGTTGAGGATTTTTACATCTATATTTATTAGAGAGATTGGTCTTTAATTTTCTTTTTTTGTAGAATCTTATCTGGCTTTGGTGTTAGGGTGATGTTGGCTTCATAGAATGTGTTAGGTAGTGTTCCATCCTATTCAAGTTTTTGGAAGAGTTTGAGCAGGATTACTATTAATTCTTCTTGGACTAATTGATAGAATTCACCTGTGAAGCCATCCGGTCCTGAGCTTTTCTTTGTTGGGAGGTTTTTGATGACTGATTCAATGTGGCAGTTTGATATAATTATGAATTCCAAAAATAGATATTGGTTTATGCTTGTAAACTGGTCTGTTCCTCTGGGCATGATTAAGTTATGATTGGGGCTTTGATTGGGCCACATCAGTAGGATGTTGAATCCCTGCCCCTTGGTGGGCGGGGACTTGGAGATAAAACTACATGGCAGAGCAGAGGAGTTAGTTGGAGTTTTGATGCTGAGTTTTAATGCTGGAGCCCGGGGAAGTAAGCACACAGAGGAGCTTGGTCGTGAGGAAGGAGAGAAGGCCCCGGGAAAAGAGAGCCATTCACCTGACAGTTCACAGCTGGCCTTGTGGAGACAGACAAAGCCTAGGGAGCCTCAAGTCTACAGCTGACCTTGTGGAGGAAACAGAGGCACTGAGCCTGGAGAGAAACAGAGCCCCGGGAAGAAAGGAACCCAAGAAGCCTGAACTCTGGCAAACATCGGCAGCTGTCTTGCTCCAACATGTGGTCATAGACTTTGATGAGGGAAGTAACTTACACTTCATGGCCTGGTAACTGTAAGCTTCCACCCCAAATAAATACTCTTTATAAAAATCAACCAATTTCTGGTATTTTGCATCAGCACCCCTTTGGCTGACTAATACATCCAATCTCTTCATTTGTGATTGGTGTGTTGAGGTCTTGTATATCTTCTAGAGTCAGTGTAGGTTGCTTGTTGGTTTCTAGGAATTTGTTTCTTTCATCTAGGTTGTCTAATTTGTTGGCATAAAGTTATTCATAGTATCCTCTTATGATCCTTTTTATTACTAACCCCTGTGGGGTTAATAGTTACGTCTCCATTTTCATTTCTGATTTTATTTATTTGCATCTTCTCTCTCTCTTTTTTTTTTCCTTTGCCAGTCTACCTAAGGGTTTGTTAATTTTATTGATCTTTTCAAAGAACTAATCTCTGGTTTTGTCAATGCTCTCTATTGTTGTTGTTTTTCTTTCTCAATTTCATTTATTTCTGCTTCAATCTTTCTTTCCTTCTACTTGCTTCGATTTGTTTGCTTTTCCTTTTTTAGTTCCTCCAAGTGTGCAGTTAAGTCTTTGATTTTGCCTCTTTCTTCTTTTTAAATGTAAGCATTTAGGGCTTTAAATTTCCCTGTCAGCACTGCCATCACTGCATTCCATAAGTTTTGTTATGTTGCCGTTTTGTTCTCATTCATCTCAAGATGTTTACTGATTTCCTTTTAATTTTTTTCTTTTCCCTTTGGTTGTTTATGCATGTGTTATTTAATATTTGTGGATAATATATGTGTTCTATATATTTGTGGATTTTACAGTTTTCTGCCTAGTATTGATTTCCAGTATCACTCCATTTTTATCATAGGAAGTATTTTTGTATAATTTCAATCTTTTTAAATTTATTGAGAATTGTTTTGTGACTCAAAATTTAGTCTTTCTTGGAGAAAGATCAATGAGCACTTGAGAAGAATGTATATCCTGCTGTTTGGTGTGCAATGTTTTGTATATGTCTGTTAGGTATAGTTCATTTATCATATTATTTAAACTCTGTGTTCCCTTGTTGACCATCTGTCTAGATGTTCCATCTATTGACAAGAGTGGTATACTGAAGTCTCCAACTATTATTGTACAGACATCTATTTCCCCCTTCAGTTTTGCCTGTGTGTGCCTCATGTATTTAGGGGCATCCTGGTTAGGTGCATATTTATTTATGATTGTTATTTTTTCTTGGTAGATTGTCCCTTTTTAATATATATGTATATGTTTGTCTCGTATAACATTTTTGGATTTAAAAATCTATTTTGTCCAATATTAGTATAGCTACCCTAGCTCTTTTTTGGTTACTGTTCATGTACAATATCTTTTTCCAGCCCTCTACCTTCAGCTTATTTGTATCCTTGGGTCTATAGTGCTGCTTTGAGTCTCTTGTGAACCTCAGAAAATTATGTTCTTAAATTGGTCCATTCCTGTGCGTATGGGACCCTTTCACTGGATTGAATTCAGTTGGGGACCTTTGATTAGAGTACTTCAGTGAGG
>JAQZBX010010565.1:29543-44234 GCA_029593785.1 Cabassous unicinctus | reverse complement strand
TTTAAATGGATGTGATATTCCCTTACCCGATTTATTCAAATATTTTTGCATTTATTAAAATGCTCTATTTTGAATACCTGTTATGCTTTTATTTTTCAGGAAGTATATGAAGAATCACCATCATCTTGGAAAAGAAACAAAGAATGCTTTTGGGCACCTAATAATTAAATCGCTCATATTTTTAGAGCTTTGAATTTTAAATTTGGTTAACTTACCTTTAATTGCTT
Organism: Cabassous unicinctus; assembly: GCA_029593785.1. Lineage (NCBI taxonomy): Eukaryota > Metazoa > Chordata > Mammalia > Cingulata > Chlamyphoridae > Cabassous > Cabassous unicinctus. The sequence continues at coordinate 44,007 of JAQZBX010010565.1, read as the reverse complement.
TTGAGTTTTCCTCTCATTAGCGCAGTAATTTTACTGAAGCATGAAAAAGAGAAAAAAGGAAAATGGGAATGTAGGATGAGGGCTGATATTGGAACTAGAGAGAGGAAGGACTTGAGGGAGGAAATGGGGTAATTTAAATCTCTGCCTGTGGTAGAGATAACATTCCATGGCTGAATTCTGATGCTAACTAACTCCACTCACATTGACGTATGGCCCCTGCTTACTGATTGTAACTCTGAGAGAGAGCCTTCTCCTCCTCATGGCTTCCTCCAATCATGTCATTGTTATCAGGGATGCATGACGGGATGTTGGCCGAGCCGGAAGGTGTGAAAAGTCACTGTCAGACAGTCTTGGTATTATGTACTTTTAGAATTTATATACTTAAAAAATGAACTGAAACTTAATAAACAACATGATTTTAAAAGTTTAAAAACATTATGCTTCCTGTTTTCTTAATTCAGTGATAATACTTAAAATATTTCATAATCTGGAAATTTCTAGGATTTCAGAACCTATGATCTTATAAGTACTTGTATTTTATTAGTTATTAATATTGTATCAGTATAAAATCAGCATAAAATTGTAAAGCTAGGCAAACTAGCAACAAATTGGTTTGTGTTCCATTAGTTGATATTTAAAATTTCATCCACAGCCAAGTAAAGAGGAAAATTATATGGTTATTTATGAAAGCATTTTCAGTTAGTTTTCTTTTTAGTTGCTTATGTAACATTATCATTAGTGAAGTCATTAATAAGTTAAGTTTTCTGCAAAATCTCTAAACAATGATTGAATTTTTTCTTGGGCAACCTGAATACTATCTAGATATATCTGAGCATGTAAGTTCCACATAGTTCTGAAAGTAATAAAATATCAGCATAATTTTGGATAATTGGCATAATCACATAATTTGCAGTTCGCATATTGGGAACAAAGACTATGCTTTCAGGCACTTAGATTTTTTTCCTTGTTTCTGTCACAAAGAAACCGAGTGATTCTATTTGTTACATTTAGTAAAAATATCATTTTTACCTAAGAATTTATTCAACACCTGTTGAATATTGAATATCTGTTCTATGCCAGGCAGCCATCCAGTGGCCCTGTCCACCAAGCTTCAATACCAGTAGAAAAGATTTCTGCTTTGGCCAGGGCCTACAGGATGTTACACATAGACTTTAGGAATCTCCTATTTACTTGGTATCCATTCCTTGACCTGGTCCAGAGAGAAGGAGCCAGAAGGATATTGGAAAGGCAGACAAACCCTCACCTACTTGCTTACTAAGACAGGGTTGCCCTCTGAATCCAGTGCCTCCCTCTCGTTTCCACCAAACTTTAACCTGCCCCCACTTGAAAAGAGGGGCTGGGCACTGGGCAGAGTCAGTTGCATTATATCTGAAAACTTATACAGATATGCCACTGTTAGAAATTCCTCCGATTTTACTCCCATGTTAATATGAAGTCTCTGTTATGTTATATATGTTAATGGGAAGTATTGAGGGTTTTAAGTTTTTCTACTCGTATTTCTTTAGAGGATCTTTACTGATGGCATTTATGTTTTGAAGACCATAGCATGTTTTTTAAAGAATCATGCCTTCAAAATGTAGGCTTTATTCTAAGTCATGTCACTTACCACCACCTGATGTACAAGGTTTGTTTAACTGCATCACTAGACTATAAACTTCATGAGGTCAGGGATTTTGTCACTGCTCCCACCTCAGTGCCTACCTAGACCAGTAGATGAGCTCATAGTATACACTCAAATATTTGGTAGACGAATACCATTGATTTTGGTTTGAAATAGCGTATCGCAAATTAAATACAACTGGTGCGAGATGTGCAGTTGTAGTACTTGTGGAGGAGCCTAAATGAACGAATGGCTAAGAGGAACTTTTCTTTTCCACTTCCTTCTCCTTTGCATACTAGGCCATTTTACATAGCTACTGAGTATCTAGTAGGTTAAAAACCCCTCTTCTTAGGCTGATTTGCATGCTGTAGTTAGGTAGATCGTCCAGTAGAGGGCAGCAGAGCTAGGGTGCTAGTAAGAGCAACTTGAGTCTCAGATTTTTAGTAAGTTAATTTATTTTGCATAGAACCAAAAAGTTCAGTAATGGTAATTTTCTTTAAATAAGGTTGGAGTGATCCTTAGATGGAAGCTAGGCCCTGATTTTTAAAGATAATTTCCTATCTTTAACTGGTATCTTGTTTTAAATATTATAGAGAGGAGCAGAGAGGAGTTTTTAAAAATGCTGTTTGTAATTTTCACAAGGTGATTTAGAAAAAATAAAAGGAATTTCTTTTTAAAAATGTGTAAATATAAAATTACTTGCTATGAACTGTATGGGGCAAAAATGGTAACTTTAATGCAGATTTAATGCAGATCTTTGGCAACATACCCTAAGCTGCTCTAGGGAAAAACCAACCAACCAACCAACCACACACATACACAAAACCATTTTTTTCCCTCCTAAGTTGTATTTTAATGAAAGGTACACACCAAACACACTTTTTGGGTGGTTAATATACAGTAACCATAATGAGATGGCAGGAAGGCATGAGGGGATTGCCTGGTAGGGAATGGGAGACGGTTGTACATCTCATCCAACCTTTGCATTAAATGTGCCATCTATATGATCATTGCCTGTCTGTGTTCCCCATATGGATCTTACTTTATAATTTCAGTATATTCATGACTCTTAAAACTTAAAAATAATATTTCATTCTTCTTGCTACTAATTTTTTTTTTTTTTTTTTTTTTTTTAATGTAGCTATGATTTTGCATTCTTGCAGCAGTTTGGCTGATTTTCTCTCCACTTTTTTTTCCCAAGTATGCATTTTATTTCAAGGGGTAAGTTGTGCTTTAGAGCAGTATTTCTCAAACCTGAATGTGATGTCAATCACCTGGGGGTCATGTTTCAGATTCACTAGTTCTGGGGCCGTACCTGAGGTCTGCATTCGTAATGGGCTCCTTGGTGATGCAACACTGCTTATCTCTGGACCACACTTTGAGCAGCAAGGCTTTATGCTAAGCTTTGGATTTTGAAGGCAGTTAGATGTTCCTACAAAATCCTAGTGATCTCAGCTAGATATGGCTAGTTGGACCCTCAATCTTAAATATTGGCCCTTAACAGTTCTTAAGCAAAGTGGGTGCATAAAATAAATATAATGAAATATACAAGTGTTAAAAACCCAAACCAAATACTTTAATTTTCTAACAATTTTAATGATACTCAGTAATGTGGAATGAAAACAGTGATTTACAATTGAGTGATACTTTTCTGTTTCTCATACTTTAATATGAGAAAATAACCTTAATTATGTTGATTTTTACTCCAATTTGATTTTTGTTTCTCAGAAATGAAATGAATTGTGTAACTTGATGTACAAACATGCATACATTAATTTTTTAAATATTTTTGTTGGAGAGAAAAAGGTAAAAACCAATCAAAAACAACAAACACACTGATCTCATCTTAACAAAGATTCATGCATTATGTATAAAGGAAAATACCCAGGACCATTTCTTCTTTAAAATCTATACAGTTGTCCCATAGTTGTACAATATACACATTTATATTTTGACTATCTGCCAATATAAATCAAGTACATATGAAACTGTTTTCTATATATATTGGCTAGATTTTCATTCTTTAATGCTCAAGGAAGTAGTTAACATTTTCATTGATTTGTAACTTTATCCCCATGTTTACCTTTTTCACCCATAGACGTTTAAATTAGTCTTTCACGTTGACTAAAATGGTTATGCTTTAATGTGCATGAAGGGCATAGTCCTAAAAAGTTTTGTGTATAATTATTTTGCATGGGCAAATTGAAATATTTTTCAATTTGGACCAGGGAGCTCAGTTTAAGAAATTCTGCCTTCTGTGTAATGATATCTTAACTTAGGAGTTTTCATATAGCTGTATATAGCTGTATATCAGAATAGATAAATACATTAAAATTATAGTTTTAGTATAATCATTTGTGTGATTATGCTAAGTTGGTATTAGTTTCTTTACCCTTCACAGTTAGACAACTTTTACTATTTTATAAAAATAATATGCCAGCTAGAAATAATTTCTTTCAAGTTAGGAGTTCTCATTTTGCTGCTAAAATGAGTGATGCACAATTTCAAATCTCAATGCAGTTTCTTCATGAAATGTTACTATTTTACATCAATATTACTATTTTACAGTCATGCATGAAGCAACTCAAAAGTTATTTTAAATCACATTCTATAGACCTTGTCTATATACCATTTATGAAATGGAAATTTTAACATGGCATCTTTTAAGCCCCATATTTTTACTTTTAAAAAAGCAAAGATATGGCTGAATAGGAATATATAACTGTTTTTTTCAAACAATTTTTTAAAAGTTTCTTGGATGAATACTCACCTTTGTTTAAAAGTGCATGAGAAATACCCCTCACTAGAGCCTCTGCCTCTAATCAGCAATCCGATAACAAATGTACTATTAGGGTCACTTTCTAGTGCAATGGTTCTCACTGGGGGAGGGTGGGGTGCCTCCAGGGGGCATTTGGCAATGTCTGAGACATTGTTGGTTGTTGAGCCCAGGGGATGGGAAGGTGCTACTGGCATCTAGTAGGTAGAGGCTAGGGATGATGCTAAACATCCTACAATGCACAGGACAATTTCCCGTAAGAAAGAATTATTTGGCCGCAAATTTCAACAGTGCCAAGACTGAGAAAGCCTGCCCTAAATGGTGGAGAGACAAGTGGCTAATTTTGTAGTTTATAGTAGTCCAACTACTTCATAGAAACAAGGCAGTCAAGACAGATGACCTAAGCAAAGATTTGGCCGAAGCTCTAAAGCTTGCTGCGTATATGTGACCTCAATTTAGTGCTTATCCACGGGAGATGAGGCAGAGTACAGTAAAAGGAATGACATGCTATAATTCTTACATGAAAGAACCAGTACATGTATATACAGTAGTTACATGGTTTATTAAATACACTCTATCAACTTAATGACCAGTTTCTCCTCTACTTTTTTTTCTTCCTCCACTTTTATTTTTTAAATATAATCTTGGTTGGAATGACACAGTGGTTTGAAACTACACAGCTGTTATAAGAATTGGGCTCTGGGCACACAACTAGAGAATGCCAGGCTGTTTTTGCTATAAACCCCTGACACTTTATGGCTGTTTTTTGTTTTTTTTTTTTCTTGTGGTATTTTTGCATGTGTGTCCAACATAAAATAAAGCATGATACCATCCAGATAGCTCCTGGACTGCCAACACCAGGCCCAGGCCAGGAGTGCAGTAAGGTCAGACACACATGGGCTAATACCTGTTTTCCTCTGACTTCTTTTCAAATTGAATTTCTTGGAGGATTGTCTATTTGTATTAAAATCATATCCTAGACTTTTAAAATTAAAAGCGTCACTGGTGAACTCCAACCCAATCGTCCCATTTTATAAATGAGGACTGAGGTTTACAGAGACTGAGTGACTTGTCCAAAGCTTTAGATATGTAGCTTCTGACATAAAATAACCCCCACAGTCCTTGCCTCTGCCCTCTTCCTCCTACCAGTCTCTCCTAGAGATCATGTGGGTTCAAATTTAGAGAAAGGAAGGTACAAAAGAAGAGCTGGGTGTTGTCCTAGAAGTGTGGTCCATTTACCTCAGGACGACTGGGCTGCCTGTTAACATGTAGGTGGCTGGGCTCAGCCCAATCTGACCAAATAAAATCAGGGGTTAGAGCCTGAGAATCTACCTTCTGAGCAAGCTTGCCCAGGTGAAAGCCACTCTTCTGAAAGTTTAAGTACTCCAAAGTACAGAGATTTGCCAATTTGGTGGTTTCCAATGCCTTGCAGTAACTTCTTGCAATCTTCCTGAGATATTTTTTACTTTACCTTTGGGTCCTGCCTGAAATTCCAACAATTAGAAATTCAGGCTTACTTTTCTTACTTGTTTATCAATGAATGAAAATAGTTTCCTGAAGTTAAGGGGTTTATACAGTAATTCATGACATGTGTGAATTAAGCAATGTTCTCCTCATTCCTGGATTAGAGTAGTTGGCTTGAGGAAATGGGAGTTTTGAAATAAGAGTAAAGGAAAGCAGACTTCAGAGGGCTTCGTGACTATGGAGGCTCCAAGAGGCGGGAGAGAGCTTCACGAGGGGAAGAAAATGGATGCCAAAGAAAGTACCCCTCTTTCAAGAATTCCCCAGGGCCCTGCAGGCCAGTTGTGTCTCCTAAGAGAAAGGAGGCTTTCTCCTTCCCATGGCACAGGCTGGGCCTCCAGCAAACAGTTCTTCACCATACATGTTGTTAGATTAGCACTTTAAACACAATTTTGTGCTTTGGTCTCTAAACCACCCTCTACCCCCATTCAAACAGAGATTTCCTCAGGAGGAGGCATACTCTAAACACATAGTTATTCCATTATGTTTGGACAATTACATCAGCAAGAATGCAACTCTGAAGGTGCAGCTATGGGCTGAGAGGAACCAAAGGCAATTTTTACCTAGTTTATAAATAAAATGATAATTTAAAAGTATCCTCTGAGGCAACTTTGGATGAGTAGCATAAGGTGAAGACCCGCGCTGCTTTCCCCCTACCCCCCCCCATTAACATTAATATTCAAGCTAATATATATCTGTACTGGGTATTTCCACTTTTGTTATTGCAGTTTAAAAACAATCACTTTAAAGACAGCATTCCCTCCCTCCTCCAGTCTGAGAAAGTTAGAATTTGCTTTGACTGACAAGCAAATGATAAGGAGTCATTTCATGTTTCTTACCCAATGCACGTTATAATGTAAACTCTGGACCAGCCAGTTTAAAGATTATCTCCCCCTCCCCACATAAAATAAAAGTCATTTACCCTTTTTACCTCAACTCCCTACCCACAATTTCTTTACTCCAACCTGACCTGCAGTTTCTGTTAGAACAAAACACCAGGCTAGTTTACCTATTATGTTATAAAACACTGGGATTTTAAAAAAAAATCCATTTGCACAAACATCAAACACGGGCTGTGGCACAGCTTTCAGTGGTCGCTGCAAGCAGGACTGCTGGATGGTTCAGCTGTTTAGTTCTGTGGTCTCATCAATCTCATCTGAATCTTTGGTCATTTTTTCATATTTTCTTTTGAAGAAGCCGAGCTGTAAAGATGACAATGTAAAAATGTTATCATCTCTGGCTTAATGCTATATGTTACCTTTAAAACAAACCCCCTTGCTGCCCACTTTCTGTAAAGCACCTCTGGGGAATCCCTGCGGCTCTGGAGAGTGTAGTGTGCAAACTGTACCTAGTATCACCCCTTTAGTGAGGAAATTAATTTGTAACAAAGGTATCATACTCATGCAAAGTTTGAGTATTAGGGAACTGTTTGCATGAAGGCAGGTGTGTGAGGGCATGATATTTTGTAAACCTACAACTTCTCTAATTAAAAATATAGAAACAAAACAAACAAAACATATGCAAAGAGTTAAATGAATTACATAAAATCAAGTTTCTCAGAGTCTACTTATTTGCAGCTGAATAAAACATTCAGGGGCATGGATGAAAGGACCAAGACAAAGGAGATAAAATCCTAACTGATTGTTTTCAAGGTCACAGGTGAGGACTGGAAATAAACCTGCAATTCCTTTTTCTTCTGATGGATGAGGTACCAGATGAACCTTAGGACTGCTGTTTTGTGAGGAACTTCAAATAGGATGCTTTTGGGAGCACTGTATTCTAAAATATGAAATGCTTCTTACCTTCCATAAAATTCCAACCAGAGATAATAGCAAAAGGATTCCAGCAAGTATACTTCCTACTATAACTCCTGTTGGTACTTCAACTTTCTCATCAGTTTTCATTATTGTAACAGGAATCTGAAAATGCATATGCACAATTTAGCCATTTAATTTTAGCACTAAAGAAGTGAGATGGTCTTGTCCAACTCTAATATTATAAAGATCCATAGCTCTAGAAAAGTGACATGACTTACTCATGACTGAATTCCTCAATTAAACGACCAGTACAAGTTGTAGAGAAAATGTTCCTGCAAGTAAGGAATATGTCTTCTAGTTTTGCCCCTCTAACTTCATCAGTATTTAATGCATATGTCATGTCTGACAACTTCAGGAGCTTTGATTATTTAGAAAATAATAAATTCAGTTTCTGGCATACACTTTCATCTTCAGCGAAAGCATTTGAAACCCAGACTTGGGGAGAGGAGTAAAAGAGCAAGCTAACAAAAAAAAACCCAAAATACTTGTGATTAAACAACAACAGCTCTGTATTGAGTTTTTCAAATATTGATTTCACTTAACTATCATTCAAGGTTACTTGATATAAATTGTAAAAAAAAAAAAAAAAGTAGACATAATATCTCAGGGCTCATGTTGAACTTCTCAGTGATAAAACTGTCCTTGAGGCTACATAAGAGTCTTTATGTCTGCTTCCCGGTAAACTTTGTGACCTTGTAATGGAATGGTTGCCCTGAAAGTTTTAACAGTAAAACAGTAAACAGTATATTCTTTTTTTTTTTTAATTGGGGAAAGAATCTCAACCATTTCCTTCAAAAAGTGTAATCTTAAGGAGATATTCTTTGGAGCAAAACAAGGAGACAATATCTAATCAATTTACTTGATTTATCATTGAATTACAGTGACAGAAGAGCTACTTTTTGTCACATAATTTATGGGTTGGACTAAATTTGAAGTTGGCCTTTTGGTGACTGTATTTTTTCTCATTTGTATCTTCAAGAGCTAAAACAAGGCTTTATAAAGTTATGACTAGATTGACTATAAATTCATATAGCTCACTGCTTATTTCACTCTATTCCAGAGCTTTGTATCTGGAGTCCATGGATTCCCATGGATACCCAAGTACAAAATTTTGAATATTGTTTTTAAATGGGCCTGTGATTCAAATAAAATTTAAGAATAACTTATCTATTTATAGGATATGTCAATTTATTATATGAATTCCAAACATTATTCTACAAATTATCCAAATTATTTGAATTCAAAAATATTTCCATAAGACACAACTAAGTAATAGTTGGCCTCTCATTTGTCAATATTACTCAGAGAAAATAAAGAAAAATCTAACGGGTTCATTCAAGTTATTAATTTGAATTTTCAATTAAAAAGTTTACTACTGCTCTCTAAAATAACGAAGAGTTCAGCAGAGTTTCAGGTATTGTCTGAAGACTGCATTTTTCTAAAATGAGTTTTTAAAAAGATCTGTAGTACTTTCCCCCTAGGCTAAGTCCATAGCTCTTTGAATTTGAAGCCCACATTTTCCTCTGGCTCTATTTCTGGTTTTCCAACCCCCAAGCTCTAAGAGAGGGAAGTTCCTAAGCCAGAAGCAGAAAAGCTTCATCTAGTGTGTGGAATCATTTCCCCTGGGACAAGAGTGGGCTGGCAGTGTGATAAGCTCTAATCTCAGGCATTGAGAGGGGCCCAGAGTTCATGGGGCCATTTGCTTTTCAACTGAACAGCAGACTGAGGCCAGCTGCCAAGCTAGCCTTGGGGGCAGAGTCTTCAACTGGCTTCCAATTCTTAACAAAAGCATTGGAAGGAAAATGCTCAGGGCTGTGCCAGCAGATTAGCTGGACATGGAAATCCCACTAGCTCTAAATCTGACATATTCTAACCAGAGTTTCAATGCAGAGGAACGTTGTCCCATGCCAGACCTTAGAACAGAGTGCCTTTGTTTTCTGTGAAAGTACATTTCTCTGCAAAAACTTTTTATCAAGGGGAGCATTTATAATTTTCTAGAATGTAAGACCTAATGAATGGACATTTCAAACAGTGTCAGTGTCCAGTTGTAAAAGAAAAAAAAAAAGAAACTCTAATAAATGTCTTATTTATTAAGGATGCTTCAGCACTTATTTTTAGAAAAAACTAAAAAAATATAATATGTGATTTAAGTAAGCATGACTTTGACATTATAGACTACATCTAGACCATTTTATATGAGCACAGAAGAAGGAAGAGTTGGTAGTGCTGTTTGAAGCACAGAAATGGGACACAGTTGAGCCACAAGCCAGATGGAGCTCCTTTTGTTGTGCCTTCCATTAGATCACTACTTCTAGGAAAACAGCCTTGCTACCTTGGGGGTGGGGAAAGGGCAAGTATATCACTGAACTCTTTGAGTAGCACACACCCCTGCCAAAAGCTCAACATAATAGATATCAGATATTTAGAGTTTCAGTAAAGATGCTCTCACATACATGTAGGTAAGAAGAATGACTATTCTACACTTTCAGAAATGGAATGCCTGTCTTAGTTTCTAATGCCCATGGGGAGGAATGGTATGCACTCACCATAGCAGTGTTTTCTTCAATCACATATATCTGAGGATTATAGGTGTCGATTTCTGCCACTGTTGTCAGCTGTATTGTCTGGAAGGTCGACTGGAATGTAAAAATAAGGAATATATTTTGTACGAGTAGAGGTTAATGCCCCAAATCCAACATGTTTATGATTTATTTCCTTGTGGAAAGTGACCAGAGCAAAAGCCAAATCTGAAGACTCAGCAATCTTTGTGTGCTTGAACTAGCAATATGCAACTGGACAGCACATGAGAAGCACCTGGGGAGCTCTTAGTAGGCAAGACTGGCCCTGCCACAACAACATAAATCCAAATCTCTGGGGCGGGGTCCAAGTGTCAGCAGGTAGAAGTGTCTTTCCAGATGATTCTAATTTGCAAACAGGTTGAAAAACAAGTGTTTAAAAATATTTTTTTTAAATGGGAAAGCTCATAATCTAGATTAAAAAAAAACTTAATGAATGGGAGATGAGGGAAAATTGAAAACCTGTTGTTTTTATGTATCACCTGAATAAACCACATGTTGGAATAGAAAACCAGCAGTAAGAAGGTAAGAGAATGTTTCTTCTAGGGGGACACGTGTATAAAACAATACTGTTTAAAAGTAAATTTGGAATGAATGGCTAAATTTTGGATTATTTGGTCATAAAAAGGAATGAAGCAGTAATCCATGCTACAGCATGGATGAACCTTGAAAACATCATGCTGAATGAAAGAAGCCAGACCCAAAGGGTCACATATTATATGATTCCATTTATATGCAGCATCCAGCATAGGTAAATCCATAGAGAGAGAAAGCAGATAGGTGGTTGCCAGGGGATGGGAGATGGGAGAAATGGGACATAACTGCCTTATAGGTACAGGGCTTCCTTTTGCGGGTGATGGAAATGTTTTTGGAGCTAGATAGAAGTGGTCATTGCACAATATTGTGAATGTACTAAATGCCACTGAATTAAAATGGTTAATTTTGTGTTATGTAAATTTCACCTAAATTTTTAAAAATGTAAATTAGAAGTTGACCATGCATGTAAGCAGCAGACATCGAAATCTTTTGACAACAGTCTGTGCAGTTATACAACATCGGTGCTAATTGCAAATTTTCCAATCTCAGCATTTTATCAAATATTAGTTGATTAGGGACAGGCATATAAGAAGGACCTATATTTTATGCTGGTGTTTTTAGTAACCCTCTATAGTATGAAATATTTTTTGAGGGAAATATTATTGAAGTGTATTTTTCCTGTTCTTTTCTTCCAATAATATAAATATTGGGCCTGATGCTTACTGTGAAATCTGATAAAATGCTCAGACTTTAGAGTTGCTTTCATATGCTCTGGCTGAAAGGATTAAGTTTTCTGGTTACTAAGGCACATGATTCAATATACACTATGAGGTAATTCACTAAACTATAGTAGCCAGAAAGAGAGAATGCATTTCCAAAAAAGTGAGCAATTTATTTCCTTTCCCCTGGCTCCATCTCTAATTACTCTTCTTAATTTTCTCAAGATGGAGGATTGCATCAGATGTTAACCATGATCTCCTAATGTATTATTGGGGAAACATTAAGAATATTAATAATGGTTTAAAAATAAAAAAGAAGGGAGCAGCAAAACGAATGCTGGTTTCACAGTCCTTTCAGACTAAAGATGAAAGTAGTTTTCCTCTAAGACTGATATATCTGCACTTGCATGGTTTTGCGGTGCCCTGCAGGATTAACAAGTAGTAGGGGTAGGGAAACCACTTGCATGTGGGAGAGCTGAGATTCATCAAGGCCTTTTTTTTTTTTTTCAATGACAGTCAAGTTGCTATCAATTTGGAGGCCTGAGCAATCGCTGGGTGATGGAATGACTTGAGATGTTATGTTGGCTTGCATGGTATCAGAAAAAAGGTGACAACAAAAGGCAGCACATTAATGATCTCGGATACAGGAAATGAGATCCATATTTCAGGCTGGATCCCCTATGTGATTTGAACAAAAGTGAGCATATGCACTTTGCTGTTGAAATAGCTGAACACAAGGTGGGGCTAAACATTTGACTGCTCACAAAGAAGGAAAAGATGCAGGACTTGACATACAATACTTTGAGTGTTTTCTCAATTGAACCATCACAACCACACTGAAAGAGCATAAATAATTCACTTCTAAAAATTTTTGCTTCCAGAAATGAAACTGCTGCAGCATATTGAAGACCTCTGAGAGGTACGTTAAAAAGTCTTATGTTTAAAATGATAGAAAACCAAATGCTTTTTTACTATGATTGCATTTTGATGTGCAACAGTTTTCCTTCCCAGCTGGCAAAGGATGCTATGAAAACATTTGTTCCTCAAATCCAAGGAGCCCGGAACTAATTGTCAAACGATCACCAAGCTGCAGCAGCTGGGAAGGTAGTGTGATCAAGGGTTTGCTTTGCATCTGCAGAGCATTTAGAGACATCCTGAAAACTTGAAAGCAAGTGCAACTAACAAGAAAACAAAAGAAAGCCAGGAAAACCAAACTTCTCACACCCCTTCTCCCCCAATATTCTCTTCACCTTTTCTCCCTCTTTTCACTATTCCTTTTTCTATTATGTCTATCCAAGATTATTGCCTATATTTTGGCTCCAGGGATAAGTTCAGAGGAAGTTAGTTCTCTAGTCTTACACATAACTCCATTGCAAGGAATAGGGTTTGTTGGCAAAATCATGAAATGGTTAGAATTTGTTTAAAAAAATCCAGTGAGATCCACTTGGCTCCAGGAGGTTTCATTCTAATTTGTACTTAGGTGCCTCACTCAGAGCCAGTGGTGGTAAAATGAATAGGCAGTCACTTAAGCAGACAGATTTACAGATTTACAGAACCCCATCTAGCCTTATATTTTTCATGTCAGGCTGAAATTCTGGCTACTGAAATCCCCACCGAAAACAGATATCTACAAGGCAGAGTCACACCTGCCATTTGGGAAAACAACACTGACACTGATCTGGCACTTTCTTGAAATGTTTCCTGGTAGTTGAAATGACTTTAAAAGTTTTGTGCTCAGTGGGCTTTCATCAGAGAAACGGTAACACAGGAAAGTCAAGGGGTTACCTGGCTCTGATTCTAAAGAAGGAGTCTTATGTTAGATTCATTTACTGGGTAGTTTGAGATCATCACCATTAAATTATCAATTCATCAGCCGAGAGAGCTCAAGGAATGAGACACAGGCCAGCGCATTTTGATTTGGGTATGGTGGAGACTGGGGAAATGGAAAAGTTTAGCATATGGGGAGGGAGACAAAGCAAGGGGCTCACTGCAGCCAAGGGGCAGCAGAGGGGTCCCTGACCCCATTCCCAGAGATTCTGATGTAGTACCATGGGGTGGAGTCGAAGAAGCAGACTCTTTCACAGGCACCCCAGTTGATTCTGAGGCACAGCCAGATTGGGTAAGGCATTGGAAATTTTCCATTCTTCCAGGCTAAAATTGTTCTGGGTTTTTTGACACTGCTAACATTAGCTGGAACATCAATTTGGTCAAACGGTGAGAACTTCTTGACAATGAAGCATTATGTTCTTTTCCATTGATAATCCCAATAAATAAAGCTGATACTTACTGCCGCAAAAGTTCCATTCCAAATTCTGGTAGACACATTAACAAAGTATTCTCCTTTCACCTGAAGGTCTCTCAGCCAGCAGGTAACATTGCTACATGAAGCTGTTCTGCAGTTCTTTAAGGTTGGAAGCATTGGTAAAAGAAAAGAGAGGGTTAGTATGGCTGTTAAAAAATAAACGCTAATATTTTACAAATAGATAAGAAGGATCTGGGAAACAGGTAATTTCATGCCCTATTAGTAGTTATAATCCTTCTTCATGGGATTTTGGCACTGTCTCAAAATGCAAAATGTGTATACCTTTTGTCCTAGCCATTCTTTATCTATATGGCCTCAGGAGATAATCATAAAGTTGTGGGGAAAAGTACACCACAGCTGTTTGTTGCACTACTATTTTTGAGAGTAAAAAAAATTTTTGTAAATAATTTATCAACAACATACCAGTTAAAGAAATTATTGAACATATACAAGATGCAATACAATTTAGTCATTAAATCTAATGAAGATGCATTCCTTAATCTTAAAAAAGTCTATGACATATTGGCGTATAAAAAAAGGTAGCATGGTCCATTTAGATAATCATACATATATTTCTTTTTTTTTTTTTTTTTTT
>JAQZBX010010565.1:0-29443 GCA_029593785.1 Cabassous unicinctus | reverse complement strand
AACGGGTGCTCTATCCACTGAGCCACACCCGCTTCCTGCCGTGAGGTTGCTGCATCAGCCCACTGCACCACTCAGGCCGGCGTGCCCTCACAAGGAGGCCTCGGGAAGCGAACCCGGGCCTCCCATATGGTAAACGGGGGCTCTATCCACTGAGCCACACCCGCTTCCCATCATACATATATTTCTATATATGGATACATGCTTAGAGATGTAGGGAAGGATGTTCATTAAATATTATGAGTGGTAGTATTTAGATTTAGGGAGAATTTTAGTTTCTTGTAGTGTTTCGCATTGTTTGAATTCTTCACTATGAACAGTGGCCATTTCTACAAAATGAGTAAAACATTTTTAAAGTATAGGGAAAATGCTGAGAATATAATGTCTTGGAATACCCTGAGATGAGTTTCTATTAGAATTGTTTACATTTACACTGTGCTTACAACATAATTACTTTAAAAAGAAACACTCTCCTCTTTTCCTCTTTTCCCCATCCTTCATGAAATAAAATGAATATAACTAAATAAGACCAGGAGAATTTCAGTGTGGTTCATAGAGGAGAACTTTGGTTTATTTAGGGTTTACTATTTGCTAAATGTTTACTTATTTGACTTACTATGTGCCAAACACCATGCTAGATGCTACGCTAATCTCTATCTCAAAGAAGAGGGTGTAGCAAGGAAGAAAGAGCTCTGGAGAAGATAATGAAATATAGAAAACAGAGTAGGGTAGCCAAAGAGGCATATTTAGCAGGGAAATAAAAACATCAGTGGTGAAATGGAAGAGCGTTTTAGGGGCTTAATTTTTAAAGGACATGCCCCAGTTCCCTCACTACTCTTTGGAACTATTTGGAAACAATTCCAAACAGAAGTATGGAAACAGTGGTTTTATACATGGATTATTTTGATTTTGTGGTCTTTATCACATGTATTCTATAATAATAATGGCATAAGTAATAATTTTAATCACCAAGATTTGAGCATATATTTTCTAAGTCTTCAATCATACAAGCCACCAAAGGCAAAAAAACAACAAAAAAAGCATGTTCTATGATACATGCCAGTAGAAAAAAGAACTGCCTTAACTTCCAGGTAAAGCAAATAATGAATCAATGAAGGCAACATTCACCACGTTAAACTGTCCTCACCAATTCTTTCATGTGCCGGAAATTTTCACTCTTGAAAGATACAGAAGAAGATGTTTGTCCGATTCTCAGTGGATTTATTTCTGCATTACAACTGATGTCACCAGCCTACAAAGAAGTGCACCAAATCAGTCTTAAGCAATACAGTTTATGATATTCCTTTCAACATGTCATGACACCCTACCATATACCTCTCGGCCAGGGGAAGGGGCTGTTAGGCTTCTTTCTCTGCCCTCATCTGGCCATACTTCTTGTGATAGTTCAATTGTAAAGTATTCAAATCATCCTGACGTGACTTGATGGTGTGGGGCTGGTTCGCGTAGCTCATATGTTTAAGATAAGACAGATTTGCAATAACAATGTACTATGAGCAATTTGGGAACACCTTCTGCCACCTGTAAATCCTTAGACCCAGGTCTTGGTTCCCTACAACTGTTTTCTGTTCCTAATACAGAATTAACTGCTTATTAATGGCACTCAGGATGCTTAGAGGTTATTTTCTTAGTTTCCCATCTCTAAAATGTCCAACATGATCACACCAACCTCATGGTTTTATTTTCCCATTGAATGTGTACCTGGGCACTTTTATTTTATCTTATTAATTTAATTTAATTAATTTATTTTCATTTTATCTTACTTGGTCTGTGTGCACCCCAGTCAGGTACAGCAGTGGGTTCTTTTCTCCTGTATATTGAGGGATGCGGATGGTTATAGATGCCATGCTCACGGGAACACTTCCTGTTGTTACCTATATATACAGAATAAAACATTCTGCATATCGATACATGATGCATATGATACAAGGACAGTGACCAACAACCTCTCTGTTTATGACAGGCAACTAGAAAGTAGTAAGATTGATTCCATAGGAAAGTAAGTCTTATACTTTAGAGTCACATTTTGGCTCTCTTTTACCTCTTAATGGAAAAATCTCAGCATCTACAACAGTACTGTTAATTTGTGCCTTAAGAGATGCAGTATTGTGCAGTGTTAAAAACACCATCTCTGGAGTTGGGCTGCCAGGGTGTGGAACGCCTCTCTACCACTGACTAGCTGGGTGGCTTGGGCAAGTTATGTCACCTCCATATGCTTCAGTTTTCCCATTTGTAAAATGGGGATAGTAAGAAACTCAGTAGGCCTCTACTGTGCAGTGAAAAGGTCAGCATCTGTTCTCATTGTTGGGGTTTTTGTTCCAATTGGCTGGTACTCATGCCCCACTCATAGTTAAACATTTATAATATCACCCACAGGTAGGATAATAGTGCCAGCCTTAGAACCGATATGGGAATTAAATGGGTTAACATACAAAAAGCATTTCATACAATGGCTGATACTTATTAACCCTCTACAAATGTTATTTTATTATTATTACAAATGAATTAAAATGCCCCATTAAAGAATGTGGTTGTCAAATACCATCCACATTTTATATATTTCAGCATCTGGATCACAAATCAAGACTCCTTTAAAGGTGAAAAATTTTAAAAACCACGCAAAATTGCAGAGTAGCAGCCATGCAAAGGACTAGAAGGAAATACGCACACACAAATGTAATAGTGTTGACTTAGGGTAGTGAGAGAATTCTTTTCTCTTTACTTTTCAAACTTTCTGTAATGTTATTATATTGAACTAGTCATTCTTTCATAAATTATATTTCTTTATGTAACTGATAATCTTTAGATAATTGCTTACTCTTACTAATAGTCAATAGCCATTGATTTAAAAATATTTTAGATACTACCTGGCATGACTATACAAAATCCATATTTGCATACTAATAGTAAACTTCTCAAAGAGAAATTGTCTCTCAAGTAAAACTGGCATATTAATTATATGCCAAAGAACTTTTATCCAAAGTAATACCATTATACCAATGCTCTGTTGATTAATGTGGAACATTTGCTTTCAAAATACATCAATTATCCTTTAACCAGAACACATAACTATGCACAAAGCCCATTTGTGTATTTATCTATGGTCTATTTCAGTAGATCTCAAAGTATGGCACCTAGTTTGAGAATCACTGGTATATTTCAACTTCTTTTTGCTTTCTCGTCCCAGACCCATGGTTTTTTCCTTCCCCTTCCTCCTGAGTTCCTATCCTTAGGACAGGCTTACAAACCTTAAGGGAGAAGATGAATTTTGGACCAATATCTTCAAAATTGTGCACAGTGGAGGGAACGTTACCATCTGAGGAGACTTCATAAAAATTTATGCTGGTGGATCTGTTGGAAGATGTTTGCAAAGCCAAATATTTTAGTTTTGCTGTTGCTCTTGAAACTTAATATTTATGTTATTTAAATATTGTCTAGCTTAGATTACAAGTAAAATGGTTCACATTTAGGTACAAAAGCACTAAATGAAAATGAATGCTTTTTATGAGCTTATAGTCCAGTGTGCATTGCTGAACATAAAAAATTCCTTTAAAACACATCCTCTCATTGTCTTGCTGATGAAATTCTGTGTGTTATATGTTTATTAGTTGTCAAGTTTCTAAAATAAGTATAAATGTATTACTTGAGAACTGATAGTGGAGCCCCTCTCATGACTGCTGTTATATTAACTGGTATGTTAATATTCTGGGCACTCAGTCCTCGTTGATTGGACTAATGGATTTACTATAGGTCCTTTACTGGCCAGAGGATTTTCCACTTGATATTCCTGAAGCACAATGATAGCATATTGAGTATTAGCTCCAGGGGCGTTCATTACTGGATGGCATACATTTCCTTCTCTCTATCCTCTAGTTCCAAACCAACCCTGATGATTTGGGTCTGCATTGGGGTTGGTCAAATCTGATTCCACCAGTAGAATGGAAACCACCTTTAAGATGGCTGATCCAGAGGTTTTGTTAGACTAGACCTAGAGGCACTGGACTGATCTTGACCTCTTTGCTTGGAATTGCCAACTACGGGATCTGTGAATGAAGTGATGACCAGGTCAGGAGAATCCCCCCAGGACCATTTAGACTGGAAGGAAACCAGAAACTCTACCCTCTCCTTATTCACTTCTGGGGTCCTGAGGCTGGAATCCAACCAGAGCAGCTTCTTTGGTAGGGGTGAGAGGGTGGGTAGGAGTCTGAGAAGCTCTCTATTTATTCCTTCCAGAAATTTATCTTAATTATAGGATACTGATTCTACTTTCTAAAAAAGTTGGACTGAACATTTTCTGAGATAGAGTTTCTCTGTTTTTCCACTGAAACTTGCCTTTCCCCTTTTTTATGCCTAAAAACAGACTTTTCCAAATTCTCAAAAGGAAAATGTGTCTTAAGGAGACTTAAATAGATATGTTGTTTGTCAGGGTAATGTATATGAGAGGAAACAATGATTTGTCAGCCTTACATGGAAAATGGGAAAACTGACTAGGATTTGAAATGGAATGCCTGGCTGTGTGAGCATGAGTATTCTCTTTACCTTCCAGAAGATCTTTGGGTAAGCTTCCAATTAGGGGCAGTTTCTAAATTCTCTCACATTTTAAAGAGATCTGACATTTTCCCTTTGATACTTTAGGCTTGGTCAAAATTTTCAGATAATCGCAGTTATCTATACTCAAGGAGATCCTGTTTCAGAAATAATTCCACTATCATTATTGATGTCCACACATCATACTTGCATACTATAACTGCACATTTATCCAGATTCAAAATAGTTGTTAAGCGATGCCCTCAATAATTCAGTAGTATTTTTAAAAAGAGTTTGTCAAGATGTGTGTCAAAGAATTTACAGCATTGTTTGTGATGGTTAAGCTAAGCAAAATAAGAACACAAATCAAACAAATGTTTCATTAGTAATAGACTGGCTACATAAATTACAATCCAACCAGGAATAGAGTAAGTTAGTTCTATATATCCTGATAGGAAAAGTTCTCTAAGGTGTTATTACATAAAAAAGTAAGGTATAGAAGAGTGTTTTATTATTCCTTTTGGGTAAATAAATTGTGTGTGTGTGTTTCATGCTCATATCCCAGTAGATAAACAAACTCTGTATCTGGAAGGTATTCTCAAAACAAGTCAAATTAGGTAACTGTGGGAAGAGGCACCAGGGGTAGTGGGAGATGAATGACTTCACTTTTCATTTTGCCTCTTTCTGTAAAGTTTCTACTTTCCAATCCATATTCTTTTAATATTTTTCTTTTTAAATCACCAAGAGAAATTATCTGGATGGTAGATTTTTGGCTTTTCTTCTTTATGATTCTGTATAATTGTCTGTATTAAATTATTAAATCATATATTACATTTACAAGGACTTTATGATGTCTTAGAATATAAATTAATAAAAGTGAAGTTCCAGGTAAATATTATATTTATGCCATGTTAAAATATCTGAGAAAATTGGCCTTGATTGGGAAGTAGAATCATAAAAAGGTTGTATTAAAACAAAGTTGGGAAGTAGAATCATAAAAAGGTTGTATTAAAACAAAGTGCTTAGGATAAGAATCAATGTAGGCAGGAAGAAAAAAAATCAAGTTGTATGGTAAAATCAATCTTTTTGGACACATTTATCTTCAATTCCTTATTTTAGCAACTGGGTGTCCATTGAAATCTGCAGTTACTGATTAAATTTTCAGGGATGGATGATTTATTGGGCTTCATTTCGTTTCTGCTTATGCTATTTGCAACTCATTCGATACAGAAGCCTTTTCATCCTTGCTCATGTATCTGAAGCTGTAGACATGATGGCATACCTTTGTTTTTGTTTTTATTTGGTGATCTATTGGATAATCTACAGTAGGAGATTTGCAGCCTGGCTTCTTAGGAGATTTCCCTGTGTATTTGTCAGTGGTCATAAATCTGTGCTGGGAAGCTACCTTAGTGTGTTATCAGGTAGAGAATACTCATTCCCAGGCTTGGAAGTGGGCATGACCTGAGGCCTCTGCACCTGAACAGCTGACCTCAGGCTGTCCATGACTGTCAATTGGCTACGTGTCTAAGTGTGAGTTAGAGTGATGGTATCAACCTATTAATACCTATAGCATTTGTATATTACCTACTGTGGTTGAGTTGTGCTCCCCAAAAAAGATATGCTGAAGTCCTAACCCCTAGTACCTATGACGGTGACCTTATTTAGAAATAGGGTCTTTGCAAATGTAATCAAGTTAAGATGAGGTCATATGGGATTACAGTGAGCCCTAAGTCTCCTTAGAGGGAGAGACAGAGAGAGGATAGACACAGAGGGCAGATGGCCAGGAGAAGCAGAGGCAGAAACTGGCATGATGAAGGACTCCCCCTAGAGCCTTCAGAGGGAGGGTGGCCCCACCAACGCCTTAATTTTAGACTTCTAGCCTCCAGAAGTGTGAGGCTAGAAATAGGTTTCTGTTGTAAACCATCCTATTTGTGGTCATTTGTTATGGTCACCCTAGGAAATGACTACAGCCACCTTCGAAGACCCTTGTCTCTCTGAACAATTCACCATAGCTGGTATCAACCAGTAATGTTTTGATGACTGTTGCCAGGTTTACTTGCTTTGGGCAGGTAAGAAAAGAGAATAATAGTTTCTTCGTGGATGACATCCTTTAGAAAACCCCTCATTTCTTCCTGGTTGGAAGAAAACCCTAATCTACTAGATCAGGAATTTTCCATCTGGAAGTTAATTTTCTGTGGCTAGACTCAGTATTTATTGTGGACCTGCTATGTGCAAAGCTTGTGCTTGGGGCTTCAATGTCCAGGAATGGGAATATTGCTAGAAATTTTATGTGGGCAGTTGGAAGCAGGCAGCAAGAAAAAAAGTGCTGGCAACTCCCCAGGATCCGAAGAGTTCTGTTTCCACATCCTGGGAAGGTTTGCAGCTATTCCGAGGCCCTAGTTTCCCCATGGCATATGGCAGAAGGGTTCACCCTCTTTCTATCATTTAAAGAACCCAAATAGTTGCTCAAGGTTTCTCGGGACCAATTTGTCTTAGACATCTGTTTTAGTTGACATGGGGAAAATATTTTCACGCAAACTTTTCAGCTAAGAATAGGCATATAGAGGACCTTTTTAGTCAAGAACCAAATGTGTTACAAACTGGAGTGACATCAGTGGTAACAGGCAGTGAGTACCCTGCTCCATCTACCTTGTTAAGTGAATTTCGGCATCATACAGCAGAGGAATTTTGAAGTTGACCAAATTGTCTGCCTCATTTTCTTCGTGGCTCTCGCTATTGAAGAAAGCATTAGGGAATTACTTAAAGAGAAATATTATAAAAGCCATCCATCATCAACTCAGAACTTCAATATGTTTTACCTTAAGGCTCGGAAGTTGATGGATGCCTGATTCTGAAGGTTTTGAAGATTGAAGTCGAAGTTAATAGCAAAAGTCACCTATATACAAAATTGAAATTCATCAATATGATGTTTCATACACAGAGGTTAACAGGAAAAGTTTCCTATAAAAGTGAACACACTTCAATTTTTTTTTTATTGGATAAGAGTTTAATACCCAATATGTAAAGAATTCAACGACAAAAAGACAAACCATCCAGTTAAAACATGGGCAAAGGACTTGAATAGACACTCCGCCCCCAAAATAAAAAAAAAAAAACAAAACACATACAGATGGCCAACAAGCACATGAAAGGATGTTCAACATCACCAGTCATCAGAGAAATGCTAACAGTAATGTTGTAATATTTTTGTAGCAATGAATGCACTCCAATTTGATTCTGAATTTTAAATACCTTAATCTTCCAAATTTGTATAATATCTTTACTTATTTGGTCACCTTGTTTTAGGATGTTTCACCTTTAGAATTAGAGGGTCTTAACTTTCAATGGACTCTTTCAAGTCATCATAGGCACCTATCATATCTGAAGATGAAAGCTTTGTGCTGATGTGAAACTTGCTTACCAGGGATTATTAACAAATGATCTCTACGACTCCAGATATTGCATTTGACTAACATTGGTCAAAATATCTAGAAAAAATAACTCTCCACTCTGTGTGTGATTTTGGAATAAACCTTACTCGGGGAAATCCCACATTTATTAATTATCTAAAGAAAAAAAATTGGATATTAAATAACTTCCTCTAGATATACATGTGGCTGGTTATTTTGTGACCCTATCAAATGATGGTACCTAATAAAAAAAATATGTTGGTGAGCTAACACTTAATACTGAAGAAGGACTAGCAGGGATTTGAGGATGAAATTCAAATTGTACCTGTTGTTCTCTCTTTAAAGCAGGGTAACCTACATTGCAGGCAACAGTTTTCTGAGATGAATCGACCTGGCATGTTACTTCTGTACCATCAACCTAAACAAGACCAAGGAAACAACAACCATTAGTTAGTATATAAGGTGTGAGTACGTTCACATACCCTGAAAGATATTTAAACCACAGGGACATTTTACAGTAAGCCTGGTTCATGCTGAAGTAATTTATCTCCCTCAAGACTCAAAAATCTCTTTCTGTCCAAGTGGTTAATACACTATTTTTATTGCAAACCCTATAAAGATAAGCAGAACACCCAACAAGTCAAAAAAGAGGGCTGTTGGGGAAAGAATCCTGTATCCCACAAAAGAGAGTTCCAGTCTTCATCCTCATTCCTGTGGGTCTGAACCAGTTGTTGACAGTATTTTTTATTACGTTAAGGTAAGTCAGTCTGTGGACTTATTTGTAAAAGATCCTATTTAGGTGTGAGCAGCTGAATCAAGGTTTATAACATTTGCATAAAGTTGAATCAAGGTTTATGACATTTGCATAAAGTTCGCCCATGGCTGGAAGCTTTATAAAGAGAAGAAATTGGGACGCAGTCTTAGAAGCCAGCCACCAGTAGAAGGCAGAAAGGAGAGAGAGATGGCCACCTGACGGTGGATGGCCAGCACCAGAATGTTACCAACTCTGGGGAAAAGCATGACCTCACCGACAACTTGATTTTGAACTTCTAACCTTCAAAACCATGAGACAATAAATGCTTGTTGTTTAAGCCAACTCATTCTCTGGTATTTGTCATAGCAGCTCTGGCAGAATAAGATAAGGTCAAATACTGGAATTTTTCCCAGAAGGACATCATAGTTCTTACATTTCAGAAGTGCAAAAATAGCTTTAATCCAATATTCAGAAATTCTGGCTTTAATGCATATTTGCCTCTCCATATATTTAACACTTGTATATTCAGGAGAAGAAAATAATATGCCATATTTAATAATACATATATGTGTAATTCATCCATATGTTAAGTAATTTTAAAACTCTTTAAATTTTTCCTCAAAATTTTTTTCTCTTTAAAGCAGAAAGTTGCTCTTTGGGAGACTAAAATCAAAAGAAGTTGGAACTCTAAATCTATTAAGTTCACATTGACTTTAAACTGGATGAAACCATTTTTAATCCGTTTAAGTAAGGAGTTTATTTGAAAACCCCATTTTTCCCTTCTTTCCTCTTTTTTCCTTCATCTCTTGGTGGCAGCGGTGGAGCCAGCACAGGCTTTGTGGTTGAGTGTGCTCCTGGTATAGCGATCAGGTCAGCGTGATTCATGGCTTTGCTGGAATGCAACATCTTGGCAGGGGACAGACCAGCTGGCAAAGATCCGGTTAAGCTGTGGGATGATAATATCCCTGAGCAAGTGCAGCCCGTAGCATCTGTGTGCACCACTTTAGCAGAAGCAGCAGCAGCTCACAGCGGGGCTGAGAGAGGTTACGGGAGTGTCTGGCTCCTGCCGCCCAGTCTCAGGGTAAAGGAAAAAGTGACCCAAGCTGTGAAGCAGAATTGGTCTAGATAAAGAGCCAGGTTATGTCCTCGTGTAGTTTAACTAGTTAGAAGCCTTAAGGTTAGGACTGATCATGGTGAGGGTTAAGTGCTTCTCCAGACAAATTGGACAACTTGGGGATTGGGGTGTAAGAGAAAGAGTAATTTATAAGCAGGAAACACAACTGCAGTAAGCACATACCGGCATGGAGGATGAAGCAAAAAACAAGTTTTCTGAAAACGCAGCAACAATTCTAGTGTTGTATGCACTTTCCTTTTTATTTTTCAGTGCTACTGAAAACGTTAACCTTTTGTTTTGGTTGCTGACAATAAAAGGTTGCTTTCTGTTAAAAGTTAAAAAGGAGAAAAAGAAGAAAAAAGCCATTAAGCTAAGAAGAGGCCAGTACACAAAAACTTCTCTCGTTTAAAAAAAAACAAACTTTTTAGATTTATTTGAAACATTGAGAAAATTGCTTAATAATAAACTATCTTCATATTAAAAAGATATTTACAATAAATATGTAAATGCTATTTTATTTTCTTCTTTCTTGCTTTTAATTACATTGCAGGGCAAGGAACCATCCAAAATAAATGGTTTCATATATCCCACTGTTTTATTCCTATATGTATGGTAGAAATTGAAATTCAATTTATAAAGGCCTTTACTACTTATGGATTTTTGTTTTGTAGACAAAACCTCCATGAACTCATTTGCATAAAGTAGTCGCATGTGTCTTTTATTTTACATTGCACACTGAGCGGTAAAGTGAAACTTACTGAGCAGCTGGCAGCTGTTGAACATTTAGAACCAGATCAGAGATGCAAACTCCATCATCACCGCAGTCTTTATAGAAAGGGATCTACAAAAAAAAAAAAAAAAAGAAAAATCAGGTCCATACATTTTGGTCTTGGGTTAAAAAAAAACAAATTGTAAAAGAATACATATATTATTACATTTGCATAAAGTTCAAAAACATGCAAAACTACACAATGTTTTAGGAATACATATATGTTTAGTGAAACCATAAAGAAAAGCAGGGGATTCATAAATACAAAAATTCAAGATAGCACTTTGCTTGGAGTAGGGGTGGGGAGACAGGCAGGATGAATGTGGATATGATGGGGGGCGGTACACAGGGATTTGTAGATATTGGTAAGATTTTATTTTTCAGGTGGATGGTGAGCACAAGATATTTGCTTTATTGTTATTTGTTTATTCAATAAAAATTTATCAAACACCTACGGTGGGCCAGGTACTACTCCAGGGGCTGGGAAAAGAGCAGTGAACAAGAAAGACAAAAATCCTGGCCTTCCCAGAACTTACATTCTAGGGATCTTTACACATATGTGATGTATTTCAATTAGAAAATTAAGATTTTAAAGGCTGCATGCTAAGTATCCTTCAAGCACTACTGTAAGACTGTGAAACTTTGTTAGTCAGTCTAAAACCAGGAAGGGCAAGCCACACTTACACTGAAGACCTTGGCGGTCTCAGAATAGGCTTCAAGGGCAGGGCTCGTGCCAGGGTTTTCCAGACTGATGTTCACACGCAGATCCAGAGGATTGACAACATCAGAGGGCTCCTGCACACACACACACACACACACACACACGCAGAAAGACAATTTATTGCACAGCAGATTTAAAAGGACAAAACGACCACAAATGTGTTTACAATCAAGAATGCAGTCAGCTCTCAGTTATGTAGACTATTCTTGTCTTGAATTAGCAAGACTTGCTTCTTTTCTGTCCTAGTTTCTGCTCTTAACATCTCCATTAATAAGAAACTGAAGGAGACCTGGGTACAGTGAAAATCTGATGCAGCAATCCTTAGTTAAGCTCATCAGAAATCTCATTATACATACACAAGTAATGGTAAACATTTAGATGATATTTGTGGTTTTAATGCTGTAAAGTCCTTTACATGAATACCCAGCTCTTGGGTTAGTGGCCATGTCCTCCTAATTCCTACTGCAAAAACCTTAAGGTCTTGAGGTGTCCTGGCCACCTGGAAGGGAAGGTACCCAGGGCTGGCTGTTGGGCAAAGGAAAAGGAGACCCTCTTCCTTGGTCAGAACCTGCTTCTCCTCTACAAAACCAGGCAAAGGTAGTTCCCGTGTCCTAAACCAAGCTTGCTGACCTCTGGCCCTAGCTGCCTGTTAAGTAGCTGCACTGCTCCTTGCACGTATGAAATAGCGTATTTATCACTCAACAGTCATGAAAGCCAGGCCTACCAAGCTACAAGCACAACTTCTCCACTTTGTCTTTAGTGGAGGCAATAGAGGGTTTGGTCTCCCAGGGGTCAGGAGAGGGCTGGGCCACATCCAGTTTTTGAGGCTAATGAAAAATATAAAAAGGCCAAAACAGGGTTGCCAAAATCATCTAGCAGTCTTCCTACAACCCTCTTCCAAGTTCTTGTCAGGAAAGAACAATGTCTGTACAAATGACAAACTCTTTGCCAATTTGCCATTTTCCGAGAAGTGCTATTTTCACTACCATTTAGTCCATTCACAGGCTGAACTTATTACTAAGTCTTGAGTCCTTTTGGGCTACTATTAGGATTGGCCTCCTGGCTACCAGGAGATGCTGCTTCTGCTGACTTTGCAAGCTTAGCACACAGAATGGACTTGAAGTGGCATTTGGTACCAGTTGGTGTGTTCACTGAAACAATAACTCTTAGGTGACCAAAATAACACACATCTTCTAAGTGCTTCACAAGTACACATTAGAGTGAATTGGATTTTTTTTTTTTTTTAAAGAAAAACTGACTGTCCTCAATCCTCCCACAATGGATTACAAGGATAGGAGAAGAAAGAAGCCAGTTTCATTCCCTTTAAAAATCTATATAATTAGCATTTAACCACCACAACAAAGAAAAAGCCCAGGGCTTGACAAACAAGAAACCTTCAAAATGAACAATAAATAAAACAACTGAATTGGGTTTAATTCAACTAACCAGTAACTTTATGTTTTCCCAAATCTATAGGTGGTATTTTTTGAAGTGTAATCTTGTACCATCTACATTAGAATGAGCTGAGCTGCCTCTTAAAACTGTATACTTTATCGACCTACCCTTGACCTTCTAACCCGAATTTCTGAAGGGTGAAAAGCCAGAATACGCATTTGATAGAAGTTTCCTTGGCAACTTCTATATATCTTAAACTCAGAAATTCTGTACTAAATATTCTAGAAGAGTACTTAAACAGCTCTTTTTAATGTGGTTTTCTGAGTAAATCACACTTTCTAGTTCCATTATATGGTTTCTAAGGGGGAAATATTAATATAATTTATTTTAAAATTTCCTGTTGGATGCTTTCTCCTGAGAAGCAGTTTTCCTACTTGAGAGAGTTTTAAAAGGCATGTGGGTTATAGCAATTATAGCACAAGATTAGAACAAATAATTTCTATCTCATAATGTACCATCTATGCTATATACTTAAATCCAATAGTGGCAACCACAATTGGAGTTGCCTGAAACATAGCTTAAAAACGAATAATTTTTTTTACCAGTAGGAAAATGTCAAAATAAAATTTATTGTTTTTTGAAAGATGTCCAAGTTAAACATTTAAGAAAGCACTGCATCTTTGACTTCTCTAAAAACCTTAATTTTTAACACTTTTGTTGCAATCCCCAAATAAAATCTAATGCTTCTAATTTAGGCAATAAAAGAATGTGATCGTAAACATTACCATAAAGGATATATGCCGCCTCCTGTTCATGGAATTAGGCAAGAAATGCATTGATTAGGAGGGCAAGCATCTTCTAATTCATATGCTTTAAACTTTCACCATTCATTATCCTTTAACAATGATGATGTGAAGTGGAAAGGAATGACCTAGAGGCCTTACCTGTATGTGGATGATGTGTTCAGAGCAACTCTGTGCTTGATTTACAACCATATCCTTCTTTAGGCACCTGTCATTGTTTTCTTTAAATAACCCCCTGGAGGTTACTCTGGATGAAAATCCATCTGCATCGAGTGTGACATTATATGTAATGGCTACGATAAAATCATAAATATTATTACAAATGCACTTTTAAGGAAAATTATCCCTGTTTTATTGTGTATTGTTGGACAAAGTCTCTGACTAAGAAAATATAGGAACAGTCTTTACATTGGTGTATTAGGAACGATGGATAACACCACATGACATTTGTATTTCTAGCTGTGATATGATTTAGGTGATGGTAGATACAAGGAAACATGTTTGAAAGAAACATGGTTTGGAGCAGTGGGGGGAAATGTGGTCTTGCTGTCAAGAAATCTGCTGGATGGCCTTGGGCAAATTATTCACTCCCTCAAACATCAGTTTCATCATCCATAACATGGGGAAATGGAGAGGAAAGGAATAGTTATTGAGAGCCTACATTTTCACGTATTAGCTTATGTAAGTTTTATTATGACTAAAAGTGAACATTCTTATCCTATGTTTCAGATAGTGAATCAGAATTAAAGAGCTAAAATAATTCACCTAGGTTCACACAACAATCAAATCTGGGTATTCCTGAAATCAGAGCCCATGTTCTTTCTATTTCCACGCAGTTGTAAGGATTAGCTGTTATTGGGAGGATTAGGGAAAGTGCACAGTACTTGGTATAGTCTAGATTCTTGCACCAGAAGGCACAGCACATTGCAGCAAGAAGGTTTGAATCAGACAGACTTTGCTTGAATCTAATTCTAGCATTTATGAGCTGTTTGACTTTGGACAATTTGCTTAACCTCTTTGAACCTCCATTTCCTCATCTGTAAAATGATAATAACCCCAACTCAGGGAAGTGAAAATGAAAAAAAGAGCAATAAAAACTGATATCAGTAGCCAAAGTCCTCAAATTATCAGAACTACTTAAGTCTGCTGGCTATGTGTACAAAATTAAAAGTGGATCTGGTTCTACTCATAATATCAATTATTTTATTTGGAGTTGCTTTTATTACATGCAATATTTTAAAGGCTAAATATATTTCCAAAACATTAATTCTATATGTAACCTCTAAAACATGTATTATAAATAATGTCTAATTTTTCTTGCTCCAATGACTTAGTGAGGCTTACAAAAATGGATAAATTATAACAAGATTGAATGAACTTGGGGTGAAAATAATGGAAAGGAAAAGTGACAGGGAAGTGATTTCGGTAGTACAAAGTTGGTACACATGATAATACTTTTTCTTTCTTTTTCAATAAGCTAGGTAAAAATTATACATAGTCTCATAGGTAATTTATTAAATTTTTATATTACTAACCTTAAACTGGAATGTGCATCTGATGTAATAAATAATAGAGACCATATACTTTATAATTTCACTCTTCAAAGTTGTAAAGATGGGATTCATGTCTTATATACTATTAGCCAAGCAATTAAGTGACAAATGATCGTGACTGGCTTGCCTGTGTGGACCTGAAATCAGCAAGGAAAAGGATTCAAAGGGAAAGGTGCCTAACAGCAAGAAAGCCTAGAGGCCCTAGCAAAGGAGTCAATGGGAAGGAAACTCTCTGAAGGTAGATATCCCCTTATGAGTGTGTCAACAGAAAAGGTGACGTTCGGTCAAAAAAAGGAAGATACATGAGACACTTGTATACTTCAGAGCCAGGAGTGCCAACCAGCCAGCCATTTCTGCTGACTCGTACACTTCCCAAGTTAGTCTTTCAAGCAGACCATTTAACGCTTATATAGAAAAGTTTTTGACTCAACAATCATGGCTACTCAGATATAAGGTAGTTCTGTAGATATGCCATTCAAAGGGGCAACACTGTTTAAACACCTGAAAGGAAAATTTCCAGATGTATAGGAAAGTAGGAAAATCCACAAAGCATGCCAGGATGTGAATCTGATTTCTGTTTAGTGCTCTTAACGGATTTATTTCTTCGTATGAATCATGGCAAATAACCTGCCTCTATACTTTGTCTTTAAATTCATTTTTTTGTTTGTTTGTTTGCCACTTAATGCGATACCTGTAGGAATTACAGTTTCTTGAAGAAGTTTAGAGACTGAACCTGATGGGAGAGGAATTAGGACCCATGAAACAGCAGCAAATGAAAGGTGGCAGCTTTAAATCAAGTACTGAATTGCATGCCACCTATAGAAGGTGCTGAGAGAAGTGGAGCAGGTGAGGAGGAGGTGAGATGGAGTGGCTAGAAAAGGCTTCATGGAGGATGCAGGACCTCAGCCAAGCCTTAAAAGACTACTCGGCTGGGCCCAGGAAGGAGGACAGTAATTCTTGCTAACACTTGCCTACAGCGTTCTCCTCCCTCTTTCCAGACTGATCAGACACGTTCAGACTTTTACTAACTTCTCTGAATTATTTATAAAATTTAAGAGACTGGGCCCAGATTATATATTGTCTCTCATTATTCATGCTTATTAACTCCTCCAGAGCAGGAGCACTCTTTGATATTTGATCCTTTTGTGGAGCACATCCTAACCAGACTGCAGCACAGCTAAGGCATGGTGTGCTCAGCAATTCTTGGCTGCAGTCCAGGGTAATCTGTGTGGTCCCAAGGTTTTAAGTAAAGGAACTGTGGGTAAGAGAAACTCAAAGGATCCAGGTGGGGGAGCCCATGATTACGTCATAGGGATTATCGCTTTCCTTCCCCCGCAGAATACCACTTTTTAGAGCCGAGGGGAGGAAGTGGTAAACAGCCCTTCCATGCCTAACCAACCACTCTCAGGCACCTCAAGTGTGTGGCAATTTAAGTGCCTGCAAGGAAAGACCCTTTATTTCTTTTGAACTCACATGGGTTATGTTCAGCTCCAAAACCCTAAGAAGCCTGTATCTCCTTAGAGGTTATTTCAGGTCTACTTACCCACTTGACTGTCCTGCTTAGGAGGTCTAAATTTTGCACTGAAACAAAGTTTGAGGATTATCTCAGCATTCTTGTTGAACAAAGTGATTTTTTCTGGTGTGAATGAAGCTTCCATAGATACATCAGCGATACTCTGTGACCTGAAAGACATAAATGGAAACAGATAGGTGGATATTATTACTGAGCTGCCCAGATTATAATCTTTATATAGAGGACCCAGTGCCAGCATTGTCAAATTCTATTTAGATTCTCCACTCTCTAATTATAAAGCACTTTAGAAGTATTCTATATTTGAAAGTTCTAGGATGGCGGAGATAAGGTATTTTTTTCTTTGTAACTGGAACCAACACAATGGACTTTCAACATTTTTTGTTAAATGAACAGATAAATGCATGAGTACAGGAGGGGAGTTTGCAACGTGTTTGCAAGTCAAGTACAAAGTCATGGTCCCTGCTGTGTTTTGCCAACTGAAAGCAGTACTATTTCTTTTCTCATAAAGAGAGGGGAGTGGGAAGGTGGGAAGGTGGGAAGTTGGGGGTGGCAGTGGTGGAGAGTAAAGTTAGGCTGCTTCCTTTTGCCTCAGTGTCTGACAGTGATTCTTTGAAGTGTGGCATGGGGACACGAAAGGTCTGAGGAGGTGAGGGAGGTGGTCGCAACTAGCCTAAAGCCAGAAAATGGCTGAATAGTCCATCTCAGGCCGGATTCTATAGATTTCTGACCCTGTTTGAGCACTTTAGATATTTGAAGAGCTTTCACGAACACATGACCTCACTTGCTTCTCACAGCACTCTGTGAAATAAATAGAACAAATAGCTCCATTTTATCAATGAAAACGCCTGAGACACAAAGACATTTGGTGACTTGTCAGTCAGTTTACAAAGTGATAGTTAGCAAGTGAGAAATTAAAACCCACAGTTTCCTAAATCCTCAGCCTGTGGAATTTGTACTTCTCATAATGACCCCTGGTACACATCTCAACTATTTACAAAGCAGCAAGTAGTAACTAGTAACGTCACTGTTTTAAAAAGCACTATAACAAGATATAGAAAAAACATGTTTTTAAAAAATTTCAGGTACTAACTGAGGGACTTGCATCAATTGAAAAATCATAATGAATCATGTATCAGTCAGGCTCCTTAGCAGTCATAAAACTTCTAATCAAACTTACAAGATGTAAAGTGCCTAACTGAATGCTATCCTTAAGGCAATCTCTCTGAGATGGTATTTATCTAAATGTTACGTAAACTTGTTTTTTAAAAAAATTATCCTCAGGGAGTTTCCCATAAAAACCAGCCTCAGCACCTTAGAACTCGATGGGTCACCTCAATAAGTTGATTTGGCTCCATGTGTCTTAAGATTTTTTGAAGAATCAATCTACCTTCAAAGAAAAAATTTAGGCCATCACTGTCATAATGTATGTAGTAATTAGACAGCCTACAAAGATGGTTATGTCACACAGGGTGATGTTTACTGAGATGCAGAAACTTGTAAAGTTGTTTAAGAATCAGTCATATTGGGAAATTATCACATCTTGTACTTATCTAAAGGTTTGCTACTTTTAACTGAATTTTAATGTATTTTATTGAGTAACTGTATTTACTTATTCTTGCAAGTCTTACATATTATCCTTGAGTTTTATTTTCCCATGTAAAGGTTTCATTCTGCAATAAAATCTATGCATTTCATCCTTTACAAACCTAAGTGAGCTATTGTAAATAGTATAGTTAAATTCAGAAATAACGCTACATCAATGTCTAATAATTTCCTGTTCTTGACATATTTAAGCATTTAAAGCATATTTTTCAACGGAGATGAATGAATGATTGAACTTTATTTTCTTGGGGACACATGATCGAATTCTCAATTTCTTACTGATTCTAGTTCCCCATCAGCCCAACGTATTTATTTTTGAACTCTGAACCACATCATTCTTGAATCCCTCATTGTGCCCATCCCCTTCAACTTCTAACAAGGTCAATGAGAGTTTAGCTTAACCTAAACAATGGCTTTTGGTTATGACTGATAATTTTAAAAGATACCTTTCAACCACATAAAAAGTTACACTTTACTTGTATAGTCCAAGAGTTTCCTATTTCAGTACACTCTCATGAAGTTTCCTTTCAGGGGCTGAGTTAAGGCTATTTGAAAGCCAGAAATACAATTTCAAGGGCTTTTTTTTTGGTCTTTTTAATGCAATGTTGTTGTTCATCACATAGAGAAGACAAACTTGATCCTAATGCAAAGCAAACATAATTTTTTTCTCCCACCAGGAAAAGCATATTTCTTACTTTATGCAAATATGACACATAAAGGCCCTAAAGTCTTACATAATTCACGCAGTATTACCATAAAACCAACACAGCAATTGGGTTTTCTTCTTAGCTAGTCTTTTTTTTAGCTAGTTTGGGTCTGGTTCTTAGTCACTCACCAGAGTTGCACCACTTGTCCAAAGGCACCAATGGACACGTCAGTGATGGAATCTCCATTTAAATCTCCAAAGCCATCTAAGGATCTCCCAAAGTACTGAAGGTGGCTCCTAAAGGCTCCGTCGGATCCCAAGATTTTCTAAAAGAGCAAATTTCACACAAAATTACAGTGCACGGCAGTCAAAACAGAAAAATGGCATACTCCACATTGCACAATTATATTCTCAGTGTAGCCATTTTCCAGAATGTCTTTATTCCCCACAAATTTCCATTGGTTTTTCAATAACATCTTATTTGACCCCCATCTCATTCTGGAAGCCACATTTTAATCAAAGAAACTGTATGGATCTTTAAGATTAGAATCACAAACCAACATGAAGTAGTGAAAAGATCAGTGGACTGGGAATGAGTTGATGCAAGTTCAGGTTTCTAAGTGGGCTCACTTCTTTCAGGATTTTACTCAAAAGTCACCTTTTCAATGAGGCCTTCTTGGCTACCCTTTCAACTGCCTGACATCTCTACCCCTGAAATTTTATTTCCTGTTTTAGACTTTTTTCTTAGCATTTACTATTATCTGGGACACTGTATCTCTTATGTTTCATCTGTTTCCTCCACTAGAACGTAAGATCCACAAAAGGCAGAATTTTGTCTGTCTTGTTCTTGACAGTGTTCTGGAGCCTGGCACAGTGCCTGGCACACAGTAGAGGCTCACTAAATATCTGTCAAATGAATGAAGTTATAAGCAAAGAGAGATGGGTTGGACGGTCTGCATAATACTCTAGCTCTAATATGTGGTGCTCACATTACCATGAAGCTCCTGGATTACCTGTGAATATTTTGTGCGAATAGAGCCTCGATGACCATTGTAGATATACACAGCTCCAGAATTCTGATTTTCCAATGGCGAACCAACTATCACATCATTGAAGCCGTCCATGTTGATGTCTGAAAGAGCTGCAATCGCTGAGCCAAACCGAGCATTTTCATTACCCTCTGGACCTTCAAGGAACTGGTGATGACTCAAAATGCCCTTTCAAAAATGAAAAAAAAAAAAAAAGATGATCAATGCAAACCTTGCAGCTTGTAAAATTAAAATTCACAGGATGTGGAACGAGTATAGTTCAGTGGTTGATTGCTTACTTCGCACGTATGTGGTCCCAGGTTCAATTCCCAAGACCTCCTAAAAAAAAAACTCACAGGAAATCATGCACAAACTAATTTGTCAAATGTTAAAAATGGATAGAGTTTTAAACCTAGAATTAAAAATTATTTATTTATGATGAGAATTAAAGTGAGAATTTTCAGGAAGTACAATTAGTATATCATAAGCCAATGTAAAAGGAAGCAATTTTCTTTACTGTAGCTTCATGACCTGCTTAAAAATTTCATTTCTGTATCTTTAATATTAATATCTTCACTTGCTTCCAAACTTTCCTAAAAATTTTTAAACAGCTTTATTGAGATATAATTCACATACCATAAATTCACTGGGTTTAAATATATTTAAATTGTACAATTCAAAGTGTACAATTCAATGGTTTTAAATATATTCACAGAGTTGTACAACCATCACTACAATCTAATTTTAGAACATTTTCATCACCCCAAAAAGAAATCCTAAACCCTTTAGCAGTCACTTTCAATTTATACCCACTGCGCTGGCCCCAGGCAACCATGAACTCCTTTCTGTATAAGTTATACACTCTTTTTTTATTAGAGAAGTTGTAGATTTACAGAAAAATTATACATAAAACACAGACTTCCCATATACCACCTTATTATTAATACCTTGCATTAGTGTGGCATATATTTTTACAATTCATGACAGAACATTTAAAAATTTTAATGTTTACTATATTCCATGGGTTACAATAGGGTTCATTGTTTGCATTGTATAGTACTATATTTTTTGGTTTTTAAAAATGCTTATTCTAGTAAATTATATACAGCCTAAAATTTCCCCTTTTAACCACATTCAAATATATAACTCAGTGCTGTTAATTAAATTCACAATGTTATGCTACCATCACAAGTTTTTTTCTCGTGAAAATCTACTTAAATCTTGAATAAAACAGAAGTAGAATCAAATTAAAACACAATATTTTAATTTAGATCTTACAGCATAATTATAATGGTATAGGAAGTAGAAAATAAGGTGACATTCCACTATAAGAAACACTAAATTCTTCCTTGCAAAAGACACAGTTTATCCTTCAGATTTTCTAATCAAGTATGGAAATATTTCATGACTTCATAAGAAAGCAATGCTCCTCACCCATAAACTAGGTCAGTGTTGATTCTTTCCCCTATTCTTTCTCCTCTATTACAACCTTATGAAAATTAATTTGTTGCTGAGATCTGGTAAAGCATTAGTAGACCTTTTCATCTGCAATGATTAATGATAATTCAGAATATTTGATAAGCAATAAACTCTTAAGAAACTGGAAATTTGTTTATCAAACAGATAGATGAGCCCTACCCTTACTGTACACTCAGTTACATATCTTCATATGCTTTAGAATTTAAGTTCTAATGATTTGGTTCAAAAGTTGGTTTTAACTTTAAATAAATCAGGCTGGACAAAATATTACAATGAGATAAAGATTCTCTTTACCATATTAATATCAGCTTCGCTTTTCCCATCCTTTCTTTTCTATACTCATCGATTTTCTATGTCAACCTGTGCCTTTAATTTTGGTTTTCTTTTCTGGTTTCCTCTAGGTTCAGCCTGAAAGTTAAAAAACTATGGTTTTCCATATTAGAGAATGCTAAGTTTTATGTGCAAGGACTGGAAATTCCAAGAGATGGACATATACCTAAATGTTACACCAAGCAATGGAATTTCCTGACAACGTTTAATGTAGAAAACACTTGGGATTATAAGGAGGCTTTTGACGTGCTTGGTACAGTTTGTCTCTTTCAATGTAAAATTATAACAAGATAAATTTGCCCTGTAATTATCTCTTTATGGCAAAGAAGAATAATTGCATGAGATACTTGGGAAATACACAAAAAAATGATGTGCCTTTATAAAGTCTTTATATAACAGACTATAACTTCATTTTCTTATGGAAAATGGAAGTAAACTATACATTACCCTCTAGGTATGCCTTTTAATATGATTTTAAAAAAATTTTATTTATGTATTTCTCCCCACCCCCTCATTGTGTCTGTTTGTTGTGTGCTGGTCTTCTCTTTTTGGGAGGCAACAGGAACTGAACCCAGGACCTCCCATGTGGGAGGGAGATGCCTAATCACCTGAGCCACCTCCGCTCCCTGCTTTGTTGGGTCTCTCATTGTGTTTCCTCATTGTGTCTCTCTGTTGCGTCATCTCATTGTGTCATCTTGCTGCATCAGCTCTCCACGCCAGCCTGTCGCATCAGCTTATCTTCTCCAGGAGGCACCAGAACTGAACCTGGATCTCCCATGTGGAAGGTGGGAGCTCAGACGCCTGAGCCACATCCACTTCTCTAATATGATTTTTGAAATTATACCTTAATGGTGACATCCTCAAAACTGATGAAATGCAAACCATACTATATATGCAGAGTAATTATCATTCAGTAATAATAAATTTTCTTCTAAAATGTAGATTAATTTTTCTTTACCAGTAAGAAAGCAAATTATACTGCCAGTTTAATAGTGTTTTACCTTTGTGATAGTAAATAGGTAGACTCTTCCTTCCTCTTTCTTTAGGTCATTCATGTATGTTGGTGCACCTACCAAGAGGACATCTGTAATGGCGTCTTTATCCACATCAACTGAACACAGCACACTACCAAAATAGGAGCCAACCTGGAAAATAAAGCAATTAACCCTAGGGTTCCTAGGATTCATATGCTCTTAATGTTACTCTGGAATTTTATTTATTCATTCAACAAACTAAAATTGAGTGCTTACTCCCAGCAAGGTACTATGCAAAAAGCTAGGGACATAAAGAAGGATTACATAGTCCCTCTCTTTTGGTTGTGTCACATCTAGTGTTTAACACTTGGTTCTTAAACCTTAGTGTGCACAAGAATCACCAAGAAAGTATCTTTAAAATACAGATTCCTGACACCCATCTCTAGAGGTTTTAATGCAATGTCTAGTGTGTGGACAAGAAAACAGCAATTTAGATAAGTACCCTGGGTGCTTCTGATGGTGGTAGCCTAAAGGCCACACTCAGAAGAGAAACACTTAGTGTGTATGAGAGATTAGCAGTAGAGAAATGTGGGAAGGGACATGGGTGGGGGGCACAAATAATTGTGCTTCCATGGTAAAAAAATGTTGTAATAGAATCAGGTACAAAATGCTGCGTGATCAGAATACAGGGCAGTCAGAAAGGCTTAGAAAGATAAGGTATTATTTGAATTGGATCTTAAAAGGAGGACAAGGAATTTTCTAGCTGGAGAGGAGTGGGAAAGCACAAACAGTGTGTAAGTGTCCACAGCATGATCAGGGAAAGGTGAGTAGTTGCCGAAAAATCAGGGACTCGGGTCTTCTTAGTCCTGGAAAGTCTATAGAGACAGGAGGATCAGCCTTAATCCCAGAAAAGAGAAATCTGGAATTCGTTTCTCCAACTCAAGGTAGGAAATTATGATTCTTAGGGGCCAGTGATGCTCATTTTAAGTGTGTGCTTAGCCATGGGTCAAAAGTACCTGGCAAGGAAGGAGGACTGTATCAGCTGGCAGTTGGTCTAGGGATAGGAAGAGGAGCTATAATTGAGAATCAACATGGGTTCTGACCACCAAACTGTCACACATCAGCAGTAAGTGGCAGAAAACAGACCTTTTTGCTTTTGGATAGATCAAACCCAACAGGACACCCAGAGAGGTTGAGTTGAGGTAGTTCAGTCCTCACAAGCTACACTGCACCCTTTTTCCATTTCTCCTCTAGCCCCTTCAGCCCCTAGTGTGGGCTTGCCTACAAATCAGTGGTAGGTACCTGCCATCGTGACTGAATAATGTCTATGTATTATTAATCTGGGGTGTCAAAATTATGGAGTAGGACGTACCAAAACAGCACAGGCTTTGAGGCCACACAGGGTTGAAGTTTAACGACAACTCAAACCCATTAAAACTGGATGGCCTTAAAAATTTAGCTAAACTCTCAATAACCAGTCAAAGTGGGAGGATAGAACCTCCCGGTACTGCTGTGAAGATTTAAGGAATATATAACTAAACTCAGCCACAGAGTAGGCACTCAATAAATCTTAATTTCCTCTTCCACCCACCCCAGCTTCCCACCTGTTCCAGAAATCTGTAAAATTAACTCCATCTGCTAAACAATGGAATTTACCTGGTCACCTCTGTGAGCCTGAATAACTGTGACGTTGCCATTCTCATTAACACTGTATAGAACTATCTGGCCCGTATAGTTTGCCCGAGGAGCACCAGCAACGAAGTGGATGCTTTTGCCTGTAGATATCACAGCCACAGAGTAACCTAGGAGAGAAGGAGTCACAGAGTAAAAACTGTTGAATATTTCAACCAGGTAATGCTTGCAAAGTCAGTAGCAGATGATCAGAGGTCCTTTTCTGTCAAGTGTGATGCACAGTTCCTGGTGCTTTTGAATATATCATTAAGGACATATATTCTTTTTTCTAAGATGCCCTGCTCCTGCCCTTTGACCTGCAGTGCTGTCCTGCAAGGGCAAGAACTCTATGAAGCAGGCCTAGATTCTTGGTTGTCCCTAACAGGCCACCCAGGAATGAAGGCCCTAGTTGGTACCTGGCACCTAGCCAGCACTCACCAACTATTTCTTGAATGAATGAACAAATAAATTTAAAACGTAATTTTGTACAATGGAAAGAACATAGGTTTTAAAGTCAGGCAATCCCAGGTTCAAATTCTGGATCTGCCAGTTACTAGGATGACTTTGGGCAAATTATTTAATCTCGCTGGTTCTCAAAAGTAAAATGGGGATAATAATGCTTCCTTCAAAGGGCTGTTAGGAGGAATTCATTTTATGTAGCTAGAACAGCCAGGCCAGAAATGGTTCCACAATAGAAGTCAAAATCGGTGGCTGCTATGACTATAGGAACAAAGCAACTAAGAATTCCAACATAGTATAAGACTCCCGCTTATCATATTGCCTTTTAGAAATTATTTCTATTTTGGAGACACACAATCATGGCCCCGGGAATACCACTTGAACCGGTGGAAGAGATTAGGGAGTATAAATACAGAGTTTCACTAAGTAGTTATGGGCTAAAACCTGATTATCAAAGAGGCAACATAAACCTGTATAATAAATATAATAGTTAGATAACAGTTCAGGAACTTTGCAGAATTGACTCTGAGATTCAGGAAGGAACTGTTTTAAGGGAAAAGAAATGCGTAGGTAAGCTTTCTATAGAAAAAGTTACAACAAACCCATTCTACAAAGTTTTTATGACCTTAAATTTGCAGGCCAAATGCTGCTTTGCCTTACCTAAATATGAACTGTGATTTCTATCTTGCAGAATTTGGTCAAAGGCTTGTTTAGGAAAGATGGACTGTCCATGGGATGTCTGCTGGACAACAGTTCCACTCCAGCCATAAGCCCCCACTGCACCCAGCATTAAAATATCCTAAAATGATAGAAAAAAGTAAAGATAATGAAAACAAGTCATTTTAAAGCATAAGAAAGCAGGGTAGGTAAAACATTGAAATGACTTGTCTAGATTTAAGGAAAAAAAACTAAGCACAATTAAATATAATATTTATGAATATATATGTGTCTAGATATTGATAAAGACATATGGATATAGATATATCAGAATTGTTTTAATACAGTTATGCTGGAGAACAAGCTTTCCCATGGACTGTGTTATCTTGCCTTTACTTACTATGACACATTATATAGATAAATCTTTGTTATAAGTGGTAGTACAGAAAGATTACATATACTATCTTCAAATTTCCAGTCAAAGGTGCACATTGACAAATACTGAAACTCTGTGAGTCTTTACAAAAGGTCAGAGATGAGCCTTGGGTCTCACATATACAAGAGTAAAGCTCACGGCGGATATGAGACATTCTTGGGAAATAGGAAGTGCTGATGACATAAGAGGACAGATGGCATGCCCTGGGCGGCCCTCTTAAAACCTATTTTATTTTCAGCCTTCTTCTGCTTTCACCTTTACCCTATCCCAACTATTTAATTTAGCCACAGATACAAAAGGCACCTGGAGGTGTGACATGCAATCTATTGGAAACAAAAGCATCCATTTGTCTTCACTGGGTGGCAGACAAAGGGGAAAAGACTGACTCAAAATCCAATGTGAATATTCAATCCTGGAAATCTCATAGAAGGCAGGGTTGGTTAGGATTGGATTTGTTATTTTTAAGCTTGACATTTCCTATTCTGGTCATAGAAAAACATCTAAGATATGACTTTGGATGAAAAATATAAGCCACTTTAAAAAAAAAAGTAGCAAATAGGGAAATGAGGTGCTCCGTTTTGAGGAAGCGATCATAACATTTTTTGAATGGCTGCCTTATGATCTGGGACTCTGAATCTGGTGCGCATGAACTGGCTTCTGCGAGTGTCCAAAAACCTCATAAATTTGTGTGCAAAATTCTGTGTATGTGGATTCATTTCCATGTTTTTCTGAGAGAAAGATCCATGAGTTTTATGATTGTCTGTAACAACTGGTGAGCCTCAGAAATTCAGCACCCTTCATTCTAGATAGAAAGTGATCTGTCCTTGGTTCTTTGATCTAAGGATCAAATCCTGTGAGGTTTTTTGGTCCCCTATTTCCCAATGTCATATATCCCTTTGTCCCTTTTACACTCACTCATATTCTGAGTAGGATTAGAACCAGAGGCCAGGAAGATGGATGTTTCTGAGAAAGAAGAATGGACCTCCCAGGCTAATAAGACAGTGATGTATTATGATCCAACTTCACATTTTTCCTAACTTCTTAGGTTTTCAACAATTTTCTGTCTCTGCTCTTAGCAGAAAGATACTATGGCAACTCAGAATTTAACAATGACAGTGATGATGAGAGTTTGTGTTTTAACAAATGTTTCCAGTAATTAACTGGTTCAAATGAAATTTCTGCACTGATAATATCTTTAATATATTGCCTGTTCTCTGGAGCACTCAAAGGCTTTCTTGTATATTATGATTTTTCCATGCAAAATCCCTGTGAAATAAGGAAAGGAAGGCATTCTTAACCTTCATTGTTTAGATGGCAATCAGCAGCACATAGAAACTAAACTGTGACTAGGACTCAAAGCCATTGGTCACTAGACAGCTATTCCCCCCATTTTATGTATAAGGCTACTAGGTCCAGAAGCATTATGCTAAATGACAGCATGGCTTCCAGTTATCTGATATACACACATTTTGAGGAGAATAATCTGCACTGAATCCCACTTGTGACATTTCCATCTGGAAGTTGTCTCCTCCTTGAGTAGTACCTGGGAAATAATTTCAAAATTTATATTACTGTCAGCAGTTTTAAGTTAAATTTTCAAGCATACACACACACATATACACACCCACACAATGTTATGATGTTCACCCAAAAATATAGGGTTGGCAGATTCTGGGAGGGAAAAGTCACCAAGGAAGTGTTATAATAGATTACATAAATCCACAATACTTCCAAGGCAGTGTTTGAAGTTGGCATTAATCTTGATTAGGCATTAATGTGTTTCCTGAAATAATTATAAAGTTCCTGATATCAACAAAGGTCATGAGGTAAGATGCAAACAGGCTGTGATTATTTTTTATATTTATCATTACTGGGAAAATAACTGAATTTTTAGCTTTTAAATCTTGGTACTAATAACTGCACGAATATTTCAGATGCAGGTGGAGAAGATGAGATTGAGAATGAAATCTACGAATAGAGAAGTTTGTTCTAGTTACAAGTTCAGAAATGTGCCTATTTTTGTCATTCACACTCTAAGATTCGATTAGTACTCATTTTCCATACTATGCGGTGAAAATGGTTGTTTTACTCATTTTTGCAAAAGGGAAGTAATGTTTAATACAGTAGATCAGTGCTCCCCCAAAGTCCATAATATCAAATAGTACTCAAATCATTCCCAGTTAGCTTTTAGATTGTCTTGTGCTTGTTCTTTCTCATTCCAACACAAACAAACAAAATTATTAGCATAGGTAGCCTAATGACTGTGTATTCTCTCAGGCTACATTAGATTTTGATGACGATTTAAAGTACTTAGAAGCACCCTGGAATGTATAAGAAGCAATACACATTTCTCGGATCGAACTTTCCAGTGGATAATTAGGATATCAAGATTTGACCACAGAAATCAGTACATAATTTATTTAGCCCTCTTGGATCTAGCTGCTGAAGCAGTATCTGACACATAGTAGATGCTCAAAAAATATATGCTCTTAATTATTGAAAGTTATTTGGGTTAAACATCAGAAATGAGGATTTGGGCCATATGGGAATTTTTACCAACTGGGAAATGTGTGCCAGTCCAGAAAAGGTATTTTTTTCTACACTGACTAGACCTTCCAAGGCCACATAAATAAAGATCTGAAATCTTCACTGTATTTTTCTAATTTTAAAGTAATATATGCCTGTTTTAAACAAATTCAAGAATTTGTTTAAAATGTAAAAAGGTAAAACTTTTAGCACTTATACTAAATTGTCCCTCAAAAAGAGTATAACAATTTGTAATCTTATCAACCGTGCTTGAGCTTCTCTGTTTCCCCTCTAATCACTCCAAGATTAAGCATGATTAATCTTTGCCACTCTTTAGGCAAAAGCATAATATTGGTTTAGTTTGCGTCTTTAAATAATTACTGAACTTGGCAGTATTTTCTTATGTTTATTGGTCATTTGGATTTTGTCTTTTATAAAAAAGTTTTTCATATTCTTCTATCATTTTTCTTGATTTGTAGGAGTTTCTTTTATAAAAGGTATACAAGTTAATATTAATAGAGTAAGTACACTATAATAAAATCAACAATTCTTTTAAAAAGTTTTCAAAAGAAAAGTCCTTTAAGAGAAAGAGTTCTTTTACCTTCAATGCTAAAAATGTGTTCTCCTAATGTCCCAGCCTTTTCTAGTAGAGCCGCTTCATCAGACACATTGAAAAAGTATCTTTCTGTTGGAATACTGGCAATTCCTTTGATTTCTTTTATTAAATTTTTAGTATCAAGGGCATTTCTGTTTAAGTACCCAAGAACCTTGAAAACAGAGGAAGAGAAAAAAAGATCATTATTTTTATACTCCATTTCCCCATTAGCATGTTTTAGTATGTTTCTGAACACAGTAGGCCCTCTGCAGAAGTAAATCAAGTAACATGCCCACATCCTTTTATTTTACAGGGCTGAAAATTAGCAAGGAGTAGAGACAGAGTAAAAACTCTCCTTTATAAGAAATGATGAACAGCCAATGAGAAATAGTAGACATGGGAAGTAATGCTAAAAAGGAACATCTACTCATCAACCAAAAAAAAA
>JAQZBX010010564.1:0-44134 GCA_029593785.1 Cabassous unicinctus | reverse complement strand
AAATAAATCTTTAAAAAAAAAAAAAAAAGCAAATCTTTATAGAGTGTACTCAAGCTTGCGGTGCAGGGTGGCTCTGGGCTCTCCTACGCTGCTGGTCCGCCTTGGTCGTGTTCCCCACCTGCCCCTGTGCTTACTTCCTCCTCTACCACTGCCACTGCAGTTCCTGAGGGCTGAGACGCCACCACCTAGTCCCTGGTAGCTTCTCTTGGGTCAGCAGGTTGAGCCACCCGACCCGTTGTGCGCCAAGCATCCTGGCTGGTCCAGGATGGTCCGAGCACTGCCTATATAATGATCCCGCAAGATATCCTGACTGGGCTGGACCCCGCGCCGCAAGCGGGTGGCATCATGAGCTGACTTTGCTGAACAAGTAGAAGATAATCTCCCAGCAGTTATATCCACTGGCATTTACTATGGTTGGGCCAGTGTTGGAAGTGGAGACGGCCACAAGATGGTGGTCAGTATATAATGGAACCCATACTACAAGAATACGAAAAAGTCCATGGAAATTCACATACATACCTTCAAAGAGGACTTCTATGGATAAACCCTCAATCTCAACATCACTGGCTACCTCAAGACCAGAAAAAAAACTTCGATTATTTAGAGTCACTTATTTCAACAATTCAAGGTGATACTGAGGAAGCTAAGAAATGAATTACCAGAACCTTTGAAGCTCAAAGAAGACAATTTCTTCCATTTTCCTCAAAGCAAAGTAATCAATGGCTGCTGCTGAAAAATCATCTTTTATTCATTTCCTGTTTTCTAGTATTTTACTGCTCATCCAGTCTCATGTTGGCTATATTTTTAAAAAATCATTTTCCTAAAACTCTGAATTAGTTTAAACAGTACAATGTAATTACTAAATTATGCTTCAATTATAAAATTAAACCCATCATGCCAGAGTACT
Organism: Cabassous unicinctus; assembly: GCA_029593785.1. Taxonomy (NCBI): domain Eukaryota; kingdom Metazoa; phylum Chordata; class Mammalia; order Cingulata; family Chlamyphoridae; genus Cabassous; species Cabassous unicinctus. The sequence goes on along the minus strand of JAQZBX010010564.1, from coordinate 43,227 downwards.
AAAGAGGTTCATTTAGAAATCAAGATTCCATTTTATGACCAAAAACTCAAAGCTTGCTAAAATGTCCCACTGGAAAGGTCTTAAGTTTTTTTATACTGGAAATAAAATGTATGAAAGGCACATCACTACTTTGAGAAAAAACATATGATTCTAATGGTAAAATACCAGTATGTATGTACTTGGATAGTATGTGTTGCTAAACAGAAATTTTGTAGTTTATTATAAACCTAAGAGGAAAAATCCAGACTTTATATTTTTTATAATTGTGCATTAATTTTTTGCATTAATATATTTTATTATAGACATGAAGATTTGTGAAACTTCATTTCAGCCATTTCCTTCATGAGGTGAAATCACTGGACTCTGTTCCATATTTGTAGAGACTTGCCTCAGTTATAAATGGTGTTGACACCCTCCTTCCATTTTTTTGTTTGTATTTGAAGACAAAGAAAAATGAGTGTTTTTCAAATCTGTAGTTCTCATTTTTGCATTAGAAAACATTTTTCTATTTAAGAGGAGATATTCTTGTTCTTCAAATATTTTACTTGATTAGTTTTTTTTTTTTCCTTAAAAAACTTGACACTGACAATCATTTAATCTTTATTTTTTTCCATTTAGAATAGCTTACAACTGTATGCTTACAGGGCTTTGACTCTATCTTTACAATTCCATCCTTTCACTATATGAACAGTGAATGTCTTGCATAATTGCAGTGCACTTTTAGGGGGGAAAAAACTTGTTTAGGCTTCTTCAAGATTTAATTGAGAGGAGTGGGTGTAGCTCAGTCAGTGGTTGAGGGTCTGCTCTGCATGTATGAGATCCTGGGTTCAATTCCCTGTACCTACTTGAAAACACACACACATACACACAAAAAACAAAAACAGAGCAGTTCACTTATATATACGTTTTTTTTTTTATCTTAATCGTCAATTTTTAATAATTTTCTCTCATAGTTATCACAGAAATATATTTCCATTTTCTGATAGCATGTAAATTAAAAATTAGCATATATTTTTTATGTTCCTCATCTGATATTTTACTTTATGGTACACTGCAAACAAAGCAGTTTGGCAATTTTCATTTCCTTATAAAAATATTTACGAAATGTAATTTAATGTTAGAAATAAAATACTTGAACAAAAGATGCTTCAATTATGAAGCAGAGTTAAATATGCAAAGTGTAAAAACAGATTTGTATTTTTGTTTGAATAGCTTGCTGCTAATTATGTTCTCTTAAGTGAATGAAAGTTCTTTGATATTTTATTGTTGCCTTGTGTCTTTTAAATAGCCAATGTTTTTGAAAATCTGGTAGTAAACTGTTGTTTAGAGGTTAGGCCAGAGTATCGACATTTTCAAAAGTATTATATGAAGTATTTATGTATTTTAAGAAATTACAATCATACCATTTTGATTAGAGTGAATGTTTCCAGACATTGAAATAAATCTTGACAAAGTTAAAAAAAACTTTATTAAAGGCATCCTTTTTATTTTTTTTAAAAAAGGTATATCTGCATACCTACTGTTGCCCACCAACCAAGGAGTTAAAAGAATATCCCCCAGTTGACACCCGAACTAACACAATAGCAAAGTCCACATAATAACAAAGGATGCATTGTCGCAGACCCTGTCCTCTCTGCACACCCTGCGGAGCTCCTGAAGGGGAGTCCTACACCCCAAGATGCTTACCAGGTACTTCTAGCTGGGCCCGAACAACATGTCTGAGTTCCTTGGGCTGACTTTTAGGATGTGGTACTGAGTCATGGGAGTGGTAGAAGGATGTTACAAGGGTACCTGAAGTCACCACCAGGTGAGGGAAAGCAGCAGCCACTATGGCCACGACCAGCTCAGAGGAGGAAGAGCAAGCCCCAGATACCACAGAAATACAAAAATAAAGCCTGTCTCTGACATGGACAATAATTCTATGCCTGCTCAAAGACCTGATGTGTAAGGATCAAATAACAAGGGCCCTGTAGGCTGTACCACCTGACCCTGAGGAAACACATTTGCTACTCACATGTCAAAAGAAGCAACAGCTGGCAGCTATCTCCAGAGGAGGAAAGATCATTTCATTATATAAAAAGCCCATTGAATTTATCCAAAACACAGCTGGTGGGGCCCTAGAGGCATGGAGAACAGATAAACCACTCCTGCACCTCCTTACAATGGCTGTTTTTGGCCTGGGGCAGGGCCTATCCCGATGTGAACTTATTTACCTCAGAGCCATGTGTGGCTAGAGATGAGTGAGGAAGGGCTGGAGCCTCCCTGGCCCTGAGACATGCTCCAATTAGTTTACACAGATGCCAACCCTACAGAGCAGGACACCACTGGAAAGTCCCAAACAAGCCATTCCAGTCCTGATGTACAGTTATATTTAAGGGGAGCCCTCACCCCAAGACAAGCCAACTCTATTAGCCCTGATGGCAACAGCCCTCAAAGTAAATCAAGCTTTGCAGGCCCTAATCCCCCTAAAAAATACAAAAGACAACCACCCACCTGCTGTTCATGGCAAAAGCCTGCCCTTCTTTCTAGAAACAACTTGGCTAAAAGTTTCACCCTGAACTCCATTCCCTGGGGGCCCCAGCTGAGCTGCCCACAGCAGGATCAGGGCAACCTCTATTGGCAGCTGTGCCAAGGAAGGCTTCCTAAATGGTTCATCTCTGAAAAGGCTCCCAAGTTTCTGAGACTCTCCTTGAGGATGACATGGGATATCAGCACACCCACCATGACAAACAAGCTCCAGACCTCCAACAATGGTAGCTCCTTGCTTGCCTTAGAGGTACTTTAGTCCTCCCCAGGCACACCACAATTCCCTATTTACAGAGCTCTTTTATTTAGGGGACCCACAAACCCACAAACTTCAGGACTTTATTAGACACTGGATTATAGGTCACTCTGATCCCTTACTTCACCAGCACATGCACTGTCCCAGAGATCCAGCTGATGGACTGTGAGTGGGCAACTCTGAGATGCTTTCCATGATCACCATGAAGATAAGACCTAGCCTTCTCCCATGGTTGGATGTTACTGCTGCCCACTTCTCCACTGCTATTTCCTATATTCAACATAGATATTCTGACACTCCATGTCTCCACATAGACCAAGCCCAAGTCCTTTAAGATGACAATGAAGAATGCCCTCTGAGGGTCAATAAACCACCCAAACCCCTCTGTGGTGTTAAACTCCACCACATCTCTTCTAACAGGGCACTGCAAAAATAAGCCCAGTCATAAGTGACACAGTAGAGGGAGTATTAAAAAACCCAGTAACTCACCTTTTAATTCACCAGTCTGGCCTGCACTGAAGGCCAGCAGGAAAAAATAGAGGCTGACCATTAATTACCACAACCTCAACAAGGCCATGTCTTCTATCAGAGCCCCTCTACCAGACATTGCAACCATTCAAAGTTCAAATGCCTCTTCCAATTACTTTGCTGTTGTTTACCAAGCTAACATATTATATTCAGTGCCAATACACACACAAAAAAGCAGCCTCAATTCACTCTCATTTTTAAAATCCCACATGGGATAGGGTACCCCTGGGGCATGCAATCTTTTGGCTGGGGTTCTTAACCAGAGGTCCATGAGCTTGAATTGAAAAAACATTATTCTTGTGGGGACATGTTGGTGTGGGTGTGATGTAGTTATTAAATAATCCACAGTATAGTGTGGACTTAGTAAAGGGTTTGTGGTTTTCACCTGACTGGCATAGGGGTCTGTGGAACAAAAAAGGTTAAGAACCCCTGCAATGAAATATGTAAGTTTCATCTTGTCATTGTGTGTTATCTCAGCGGATGGAGACCCGCGCAATAAACAAGAAAATCCAACCATATTCCTTTAAAGGGCTCCTGAAGGGCTCCTCAGAATCCTACTACTGGCTCATGGGCTATGCCGACAAATATCTGACTGCCCACGGATTGTCCTCTAAAGTCCTCCTGTGGCATTATATAAATGACATCCTCTTGACCAGTAAACAAAAGCATGAAGTCAGTCAGGCGCTCACATGACCATCACCCTCCTGACCCAGCAGAGGTGGGTAATTGCCCCTCAAAAAATACAGGTGACTGCCACCTCCATCAAATTTCTGAGCTACATTTAAAATAAAAAAAGCACAAAGACCCCACAGCCATTCTACCTCAAACTCCTCACTCTCAGGGCTCCCAATTGGATCAAGGAGACCAAAATATTGTGTTCAGGGCATTGTTTAATAGATCTCAGGGTGACATTTTCCCTTTGGCTCAATCTACATCAAAGGTGAGTCTTAGACACTGTCTAAGGTATAAACAGGTCTAATTAAACAGTCCTGTTTAGCATTAGTCAACTAAAGGGGCACTGATGCAAATACCAGAAATTGGTTGGTTTATATAAAGGGTATTTATTTGGGGTAGAAGCTTACAGTTTCCAGGCCATAAAGTATAAGTTACTTCCCTCACCCAACTCTGTGAGGGGTCCGGCTTCCTGGTTCCTCTCTTCCCGGGGTTTGATTTTCTCCAGGTTCAGCTGCTTGTTCTCTCCACAAGGCCAGCTGTGAATGATTCATCTCGTTTCCCAGGGCCTTCTCTCCTTCCTCATGACTAAGTTCCTCTGTACCTTACTTCCCAGGACTCCAGCTCAAGACTCCAATATCAGAACAAACTCCAACTCAAAACTTCAACTCTGTCTTTTGCCATGTCTTTTATCTTTAATTCCCCAACCACCAAGAGGTGGGGCTCAATGCCCCACTGACCTGGCCCAGTCAAAGCCCTAATCATAATTTAATCATGCCCAGAGGAACAGACCAGTTTACAAACATAATCCAATATCTATTATAAGAATTCATAAATAATGCCAAACTGCTACACTCCCCCTTCTGAATTCCAAAACTGCATTACAATATTCAAACAAAACCTTACATCAGTACAATGCAAGTACAAAATCATATCATAATCAGGTTAAAGAAATTCAGTTAGTTTTGAGGCAAAGTCCCATCTGCTGCAGACCTCTGAAACTTGCAAAACCATTTAACTGCTTCCAATACACAAATGGAAAGAGAAAGGATAAACATTTTCATTATCATACAGAGAAATTGGGAAGGAAACATGAGTTATGTGTTTTCTATGGTTCAGTAAACCTGCAGGGCATCCTCCATTACATTTCAAATTCTGAGGTCATTCTTAAGACAATGTTTTCTGCTCCTTGGGGCCACATGGGGACCCACCCTTTCCGCAGGCTTGCCTAAAGGCCATTTTTTTTTTGGTTCCACCCTCATCAAGCATCTGGGTGTCGACCAAGCTCTGGACCTCACCCTCCAAGAGTTTTGGGGTGATTGCCACACCTTACCCAATCTTTGGGTTAGAGTCTTAGCCCCCCCTAGTACAGTGAGGTGAAGACAACATTCCCCCTAACCTTTGGCATACAGGCTCAACCCTCTCAGAGCAATGAGTTGACCATCTGGCCTTCCCTAACCTTTGGCATACAGACTCAACCTTCTCAAAGCAATGAGTTTACCAGCTGGCCTTCCCTAATCCATGGGGGACAGGTGCACCCCTCTCAGAACTTTGGGTTGCTGATCTTAACTACCTTAATCTTTGAGGAATGTGCTCCACCCTCCCTGAACCCTGGGGCAGCAAAACTCTCCCAGAACATTGGGTGGGAACATCCACCTTCTTCAATTGCCAGGGCAAACTCACCCCCTCTGTACACATGGGTGGGGTTCCTCTCTTGGCCCAAGGTGATGCCTTAATTCCACATCTCAGCTTCCATGGTTTTCCTCTTAAAGCTGTTTCTCCTTTAATCTCTCCTTTCCACATCCCTTTTAGTCCAAGCTGACAGTGGTTTTGTTCATACAGTGCTCTCAAAAACCTTGTTGGTTTAGCATGCAGGAAGCAGGGGTCCAAGCCATCAGACAGTAAGACTTTCCACAAGTCTTTCTGAGATAACTGCATCTTCAATCCAGATTTACAAGTTCCAACTTTAGTTAAGTCCTCACAGGGGGCACTATTGTCTGGGAGTTTGATTTCCAGAGGCTTGGAATTTCCAGAATCAGTTTTGTGCCCAATAATTCAGTCCTGTTTATCCCACTCATCTAGCATTTTGCTATAAGCTACAAGGAGAAGCCAAGCCGCATTCTCCGAGTTTACCTTGGAAAGTTCTTCAGCTAAATGGCCAGGCTCGCTATTTTCAAATTCTGTCTTCCATAAAACACCAGGAGTTAATCTTGCTAAGTTCTCTGCAACTTTAAAACATGGATCACCTTTCCTCCAGTTTCCAATAATAGTTTCATCATTTACTTCTAAAGCATCATAAAAAGTCTCTTTAGCATCCATATTACTATCAACAGTCTCTTCAAAGTACTGTAGGTCTTTTCTACCAATCATCTCACAATTCCTCCAAAAAACATCCCTTACCCATTTATAAAACTGTTTCAACATTTTGGGTAATTGCAAAAGCACTTATTCCACTCCTGGTACCAAATTCTGTATTAGTCAGCCAAAGGGGTACTGATGCAAATTACCAGAAATCAGTTGGTTTTTATAAAGGGTATTTATTTGGGGTAGAAGCTTACAGTTTCCAGGCCATAAAGCACAAGTTACTTCCCTCACCCAACTCTGTGAGGGGTCTGGCTTCCTGGGTTCCTCTCTTCCTGGGGCTTGATTCTCTCCAGGTTCAACTGCTTGTTTTCTCTACAGGGCCAGCTGTAGACTATCAGGCAAACAGCTCATCTCTCTTCCCGGGGCCTTCTCTCCTTCCTCATGACTAAGCTCCTCTGTATGCTTGCTTCTCAGGGCTCCAGCTCAAGACTCCAACATCATAACTCCAACTCAAAACTTCAACTCTGTCCTTTGCCATCCCCTACCCTCCAAGGGGCAGGGCTCAACACCCTACCAACGTGGCCTAATCAAAGCCATAATCATAATTTAATCACACTCAGAGGAACAGACCAGTTGAAAAACATAATCCAATATCTATTTTTGGAATTCATAAATAATGTCAAAATGCTACAGTGCCCTTAGAAAAATAACTTCAAGAACCTGTTGGTGCCATTACATTCAAGCAGTCATAGAATCTTCTGACTAAGACAGTCTGATGCAGATTCAGCCACAGGGGAATCGTTGCCCCATGAGGACTCTGCCACCCAAATACCCAAACATGATAAAGGCAAGTTTCAGCATAAGTAATTTCACCTTAACCTTGTATGGCTAATTTGATGTGCCAAATAACAGTAAAAAACAAAACAAAACAAAAAACACTTGAAATGAATTTAAAACCAGGTAGGCAATGAAGCAGGAAAATTCAACACATATTAAGGAAAATATTAATTAGTAGAGAGATACCTACAAGAAATAAATATGCAAAAGTTAGTAGACAGGGCAATAAGGCACCTATTATCAATATATACCATTTTCAAGGAGATAGAAGAAATATGTAGCATGCTGAGTACTGACATGAATGAAAGGAAATATCCTTATTACAATTTCAAGTGATGAAAAATGTCATGTCTGAAATTTAAAAATACATTGAATAGGATTAATAACACATTAGACACAGCAAAAAAAACCCATGCAATTGGAAGGAATAGCAATAGAAATGCAAATGGAAAAAAATATTTAAAAACTCGAACAGAGTGTTATTAAGCTATGTGGCAACTTCAGGTGGCCTAATATATGGGTACTTGAAGCACAAAAGGACAGGATCATTATTTGGAGAATAAACTATTTTCAAAATATATCAAAATTAAAATATTACAGATTCAAGAATCTCAAACTCCATGCAGAAAAGAAACATGAGGAAAACGTGCCCCAAGTTTTCAAATTGCTTAAAAACAGTGATAAAGAGAAAATCTTAAAGTCAGCCAAAAGAAAAACAAAAGACACTTGACATAGAGAATGAAGGTAAGAATGACAGAATTATCAAAACAAGGCAAGTCAGAGGACAGTGGAGTAACACCTTTAAATTACAGTAATGAAAAATACCTGTCGCCCTAGATTTCTAAACCCAGTAAAAATATTTTGAACAGTTAAGAAGAAACATTTTTAGATGTACAAAATGTGACAATTATAAAACCTAGCCAATAGAGCATATACAAAATTAAATGTTACAGATTAACAGAATTGCTTCTCTTTGCATTCAGTGTCAACATGTTCAGAAATCTGATGTGGTAAAATGCGAATACATGAAGTTTTATATTACTTGGCTATGTTAAAACTGTATAATTGAAAGAAGTATAGAGAATAGAGTAGATTGCTGTCTGCAAAAAGCCTTGAAATAATACCAAAAGCAGGTGTAGCTTTAACACTATAAATCATGTTTTGTTGTTAACAATGTAAAATTGCTTGAATATTTTACTAGTTGTAAATAAAAATTTTTGCTTATCATCTATTTCAAGGCAAAAGTTATTTTGTAAGGGTAAGCCATTGTTTTTGATGAGTAATTCTATATAACATAGGCAAATACATTCAGAGAGCTGCACATTTCATAGCCACAGTTAGATAACCGGGCATATTATTGTAAATAAAATTGGATTTGGGAAAAAATAGCTTAAATAGTAATATAAAGTTACTTCTTCATTAAATAGAAAATTCACTGGTTCTCCAGGATTCAGGTCAAACCTGACCAAGCATTTCAGATTTTCAGACGATGTGACCAAGGCCTGGATTCTCTCCGTCCTTTTCTTGGTCCTTCTACTTAAATGTAGGGACCAATCAAAATATGTTTTCTCAATATGATCACAGGATGGGCACTGACAGGTCTAATGGTTGACAGCCACCCTTAGGCAAGGTTGAACAAATGAAAAGCATCATAACCGATGCCTCAGGTCTGGTGTGGTTTATTGCCAAAACCCGAAAGGGCCACTTCACTTACTCAGATCTAAGAAAAGCCTGTGTGAATGTCCATCAACATCAATCATTAACTATTGGAGTTAATCAGGCTGAAAAATAGAAATGAGAAACCAGTGAGTGGGGACAAATTAGAAGAAGGAAAATGTTAGGGTTTCTATCATTTGAAACCCTAACATTTGATTGAGACATACTCCTGCTAGTTGAAGATGAAGCTAGGAGTGGAGATATACTGTTTTATTAATGCTGCCACTGGAACAATAGAATTGGTAGACAAGGTGTCTCACCTCCAATTACAAAATTTAACCCTACTATTATTTTCTTCATACTTGCAGATCTCATCTCAGTCCAGAAGATAATTTTAAAAAATGGAAGTTCAGGCAGACAATGAAAAAAGCATATGTAACAAATTCCTTCTTTAATGTGATTCTCAAACAGGAAAAAAGATGAGAAGGAGAAAATATTGTGCAAAGGGTTATGAAAAGGATACTCTAATAAAAGTAGAAAAAATTTACTGGGAGAAGGCTCAATTTTCCTTCACCAAACCATGATAAGGAAGAAATAGAATAAGAAGGTTGCTACCAATTATACTATAAATAAATGTTTATCCTCCTTGTTCTGAAACTACCTTCAAGGTTTTCTGATTCAAAAAAAAGTTCCTACTCAAAGTTTGTTTCAAGGCAAGTTTAACATCTTTATTCCTCAAGCTGTAGATTAAGAGGTTCATCATGGGAACTACATCGGTGTAAAAGACTGAAAAGATTTTTCCTTCATCTACAAACAGAAGATTGCTGGAGATACATAAATGAACCTGATCCAAAGAACAGAGAAACAGCTATTATATGGGAACTGCAGGTGCTAAAGGCTTTGGACCTGCCCTCAGTGGAACTGATGTAGAGAATGCTGCAGAGAATGAAACTATATAAGAGACAAAGATGGTGATACTGGACACAAAGATGTCAATGCCACCAACATGAATATCACCAGCTCATTGATGTAGGTGCTCATGCAGGAGAGCTGGAGCACAGGGAAGATGTCACAGAAATAATGGTTGATTGTGTTGGCATCACAGAAGGTCAGGCTCAGCAGGCATCCAGTGTGGGCCACAGCACCAGAAAATGCCATCAAGTATGAACCAAAATTAAGGTTGGAACACACTTTAGGAGACAAGACAATGTTATATAAGAGTGGATTGCAAATGGCCACATAGCGATCATAGGCCATTAATGTCAGCACATAGCACTCAGAAATGGCAAAAAGGCAGAAAAAGTAGAGCTGGGCCATGCACCCCTGGTAGGAGATGATATTCTTATTTAACAAGAAGTGAATCAGCATTTTGGGTGTAAAAACTGAAGAATAACAGAAATCTATGAGGGACAAGTTAAAGAGGAAAAAGTACATGGGGGTGTGAAGGTGGGAATTCAGCCCAAGTAGAGTTATGAAGCCCAGGCTTCCCAGCACAGTTAACATGTACATTGTCAGAAACAGGTAAAATAGGGGGAGATGGAGTTCCGGGCAGTCTGTTAATCCCAACAGAATGAACTCAGTCACAAAAGAGTGATTTACACGACCCATTCTTCTCTAGGTGGATCTGTGGGATAAGAGAAAGGGGTTATATTAGAGGGCAACCTAGATATTTTCACAATAACTCTTCCAAGAAGTGTGGTTTAGAAGATGGGATTATCTGAGGTTAGCTCAACCCATCCTATAGAATTTGCCTTTACCACTATCATGAATACTGTGTGGCATTGACTTCTCCTTATTAGAGTCCTAAGTGAAATAGCGTCAAGAGCACATCCAACTTAGTCTACAGAGCAAAAGACAAGTGCTGCCATACAAAATCACAACTGCTGGGAATAAAAAAAAGAGGACAAGGGAGCAGAGGGACAAAGACAGAATTTATTTTTCTCATCTTGCCATCTCTTTGTCACCTGAGCTCTCCCCCGCCCACCAACGAAATTGGAGACAAAGGTCTTATCTTCTAGAGATGTCCTCTAATGTAGATTGGACCTTCATGGGATGGAAACCAAAAACGATATCTCAGGATTCAAACTAAGAGAAAACAACTCTAAGAGAGTTTCAGCCTCAAGTCACAGAGAAAAGCCCTAAATCTACAAGAGTTAAAGTTCTCTCCATGGACAGGGAACTTATACACTGAGATATAAGAACCCTGAGGGCCCTAATGTCTGAACATTTTCTGCTGACCCTGCAAACAGCTTCTTCTACCTTATTCACCAGAGTGGCAATACTGCACAAAATAGGAAAGAGAGTGGTACAACTTAATCTCTGGACATTCACATCAAAATAAGGAGGACATAATATGAATAAAATTCAGAAATTCAACTTCTTTAGATAAGAAAACACCTGTACTTCCTGATCTGTTATTCTCCCCTGTGGTCCTGGAAGGGCAATTTGAAGCTCTGAGACTGGATCCTTTGATTCTACTGGGATGTAGACCAGACAATTTCTGATATGCCTTGGGAGTCATTCTGAGCTACAGTTCATAATTTCTGATTTTAACTTTGAGTTCTCTCAAGCAGCAGAGGAAAAAAAAACATTATCACATTTGCCACTTGATAAGTCCAGAAGATTTAATGTGAGTTTAATGATATAATGCACTTGGTTATAAAGAAGTGAACATCTGCTCAGTTTCTTCCCCAGGGAACAGATCCTTTGTGTAATAGGGAAATAAGGGGGTTGTATTTATATCCAGGACCATGTTGCGTTTAGTTATGAACTCAATATTTTCCCAAGTTTTCACTTCTATCTAGGGATTGTACATCACCCATTGAAAAAAAGAAACTCCATATTCATATACCATCTTCATCTCTGAAGGAAAATCTTCCTATCGAATGTTTCTTTTGATTTCTTTGGTTGTGAGGATTCTTACACACCTATGAGAATTATTTAAAAATCATTGTGTTATACACTTTAAATGTGTGGATTCTATGTGTGGTATGTGAATTATATTTCAATAAAGTTATCTGAAAACAATAAAAGTACACTCTTTACAAATGGATGAAATAAAAAGGGAAATAAAGTATTTTGAAGTCAGTGGACCTATCAATACAACATATGAAAATATTATCAGAAATATGAGAGGACATTTCTACAGATATGATACTCAAAGGAAAGAGAATTGTCAAAAAATTATGGAGGTGAGGTGATGTGTGGGAGCCCTGTATAATGTTATGCATGTTTGTTTTGTAAGTTCACAATTTTTACTATACACTTATAGTTTATGTATGTTTATGTATGAATGATATTTATCAATATGTTTTTAAATGAAAAGAATAAAGTAAGGAATATTATTTAAAAATTTATGCAGATAATCCTTTCAACCAATGATATGTATAAATATTTGAAAGACACAAACAGCATAAGCACACTTAAGAAGAAATAGGTATTCAGAATGGCCTTATAGCTATTAAAGCAACTGAATTTTCCACTTAAAAAACTTCTCAGAAAGAAAATAGAAGTGCAAAAGAATATTACTGTTGATTCTACCAAACACAGAAGAAATAACAGCAGTTCTGCACAGTATCCTTAAAAACATTAAAGAGGAGGGAAAACATCGTGATTAATTCTTAGAGGCAAGAATCTGATACAAAAAAGCTTCTTCAACAAATGCTACTGGGAAAACCAAATATCCCTATGCAAAAGAATGAAGGTAGAACCCTTCCTACACCATATACAAAAATCAATCCAAGACATAATTATAAGAACCAAAACTTAAAACTCCTAGAAGAAAATATAGGCAACCATCTTCAGGAACTGGTGTCAGAAAATGCTATCTTAGACTTACAGCAATGGCAAGAGGAACAACAACAAAAGTAGATTAATAGCACCTTATAAAAATTTTAAACTTTTCCACAAAGGGTTTCTTCATGGAAATAAAAAAAACCCTACAGAATGGGAGAAAATATTTGGAAACCTCATCTCCTATAAGGATTTAGTATCCTGAATATATAAAGAAATCCTATGACTCAACAACAAAAAGACAACCCAATTTGTTAAAGGGCAAAAGACTTGAATAGACATTTTTACAACAACAACAAAAAAAGATATACAGAAAGCTAGTAAGCACATAAAAGTGTGTTCAACACTATTAGTGACTAAGGAAAATCACAATCAGTTACCATTTCATACACACTAGAAAGGATACTATTTTAAAAAAATTTTTTTTAAGTATTGGAAAGGGTGCTGAGGGAATGGAACACTTGTTAATTGTTGCTGGGAATGGAAAATGGAGCAGCTACTGTGGAAGAGTTTGGCAGTTCTTCAGGAAATTAAGTATAGAATTACCATTATGACCCAGCAATACCACTTTTAGGTATACACCCCAAAAAAACTGAAAGCCGTGATTCAAAGAGATATTTGTACACAAGTGTTCATAGCAGAGTAATTCATAATAGCCAACAGCTGGAAGTAGCTTCAGTGTCTATCCAGGTGGACAGATAAATAAAATCTGATATATACTTACAATGGAATATTATTCAAGCATAAATGGGATGGAATTTGATCAATACAACATGGATGAAAACTGCAAACATCATGTTGAGTGAAATAAGCCAGATACAAAATGAAAATATTGTATGATTTCACCTATATGATATAATTAGAATAACCAAATTCATAGAGTCAGAAACACACTATAGGGACTACGGATGGGGTAAGGAATGCGGAGTTCTTGCTTATTGGTACAGAGTTTCTGTTTGTGGTGATGGAAAAGTTTTGATAATGGATGATTGTGATGGCAGCACCTATTTTGAAAGTACTTGACACCACTTAATTGTATATTTGAAAGTGGTTAAAAGAGAAATTGTATATGTTACCAGAAAAGAAATTTTTAAATTCCATAGACATTACAAGAGAAACAGTGACTGTAATGTAAACTATGAATAGTTCTTAGTTCAATTATAATGATATAATCATAACATAATTCATTACAGTTGTAGCATATAATTAGAAGCATCCCCCAGGCATATGCTTCTGTGGAATATGAATGTGTTCATCTTGTCATAGGCTGTTATCTGAGAGGGTGGAGACACACACAATAAATAAGAAAATATTAAATTCCCATTCTGGCGTGTCCTGCTACATTCTTAAATAGAGAAGCAAGACTCTCTCAAGTCCTTAGGCAGTGCCTAATAAATAAATTTTAAAAGACCAATATGTTAAGCCCCCAATATTAATGCATGTAACTATGAAAGTTATTCTTCAAAAATTGAAACTTAGTGGTTGCCATATGTTATGGGGGGAGGGGGAGGGAAGAATGGGTGGAACATAGAGCATTTTGGGGGCATTGGAATTGTTCTGCATGATCTTACAATGTTGGATACAGGCCATTATACAGTTTGTCAGAACCTATAAAAATGCACGGTGTAAAATGTCAACCATAATGTAAATCATTGACCTTGGTTAGTAGCAATGCTTCAATATTTGTTCATCAAATGTAACAAATGTACTATATTCCTGTTGGATGATACTGGTAGGAGTGGATGTATGTGTGTGGGAGGTGTATATGGGAATCCCCTATATTTTTTTATGACTTTTCTGTAACCTAAAGCTTTTTGGAAAATAAAGGGAAAAAAAAACCACTGGGGAAACATACATAAGAAATTGTCAATATACATAAAATAACAGATCTTACAGTGATGAAAGCCACAATGCAAAAAAAATTTAATTTTTTAATTTTTATTTTTTTTAATCTTTATTATTATTTTTTGGCTTTGTTTTAGGGGAGGTTTTGGATTGCAGAAGGGTTCCAACTATGGCAGGGGAGGATCACTGGTGCAAGGTGATGGGGGGGGGATGTGTGGGGAGGGGTGCACCTGGGGCATGCCTCTAAGGAATATGAAGGTGTTCATGTGGCCATGGGGTGTTGTCTTGGTGGGTGGAGACCCACACAATAACTGACGGAATACTGAATTTCTAGCTGGTGATCCCTGCTAACCTCTCAAATAGAGTGGCAAGAATCTCTAGAGTATTTGGATAGTGCCTAGCAAAAGAGGACAGACCAATATGCCAGTGTCATGATATTGACAGCTGCAGTTATGAACCTTGTTTTTGTGAAATTAAAACTTAGTCTAATAATATATATTGCCTAAGAGTTACCTCCTGAAAGCCTCCTTGTTGCTCAAATGTGTCCTCTCTCTAAGCCAGGGGTTCTTAACAAGGGGTCAATGACCTTGAATTTAAATTTAAAAAAAGACATTATTCTTGTGGGGATGTGTTAGAGTGGTCTTGATATATTTATTAAATAATACACAGTATAATATGGACATGGTTAGGGGTCTACTTTCACCTGACTGGCAAAGGGGTCCATGGAACAAAAAAGGTTAAGAACCCCTGCTCTAAGCCAAACTCAGCCTATAAACTCACTACCTTTCCCCCAGCATGGGACATAACTGCCAGGGATGAGCCTCCTTGGAACTGAGGGATTATTACCAAGTGCCAACTAGCAATGCAGTTGGAAAAAGACCTGGACCAAAAGGGAAAAATAATAAATAAAAATGAGTTTTTATGGCTAAGAGATTCCAAAATGAGTCAGGAGGTCATTCCAGAGGTTATGCTTGTGAATGTCTCCGGATGATCTCACTGACTGCCACAGTAAATAGTGCCTCAAGCAGGGGTGCTACTGAGGGCTCTAGAGACATCCAGGCACTATAGGCAAGGCAGACAACCCCAGGAAATAAGCACCCTGTTGGTGGGCCTTACCTCGTAATATATGATAACCTATCTCCCCAATGTATCAGAGTTAGAATCATTCATAATTTTCCCACACATGGTTCTACTGCCCCTGTTATTTGAACCTCTATTTAGCATATAACCATTAGATATTTGTCCCAGAGACTTAAATCTTCCAGCTGTTCATATGGCAGTTGAGCCCTGAATCTCAGCAGAGTTGCAGCCAACACGTACTCTCCAGTTCATCAGGTACTTCCAGGACAACCAATAAAAGGATGATGGACAACACCCATCCCAAAAAAACAGAGTATCTACAATTGTAAGCAAGACAATTCCACACATCTGCCCATGATATCTAAGCCCCTTCTCAATTGGAAACAGAGTGGGCATCACCATCCAAAAATCATCAAGATTGAGGAATGAACAAACATATAGGGGGATGCAAGTATGGACCAAAGTAGACTTATTATTATTCTAGATATGGAAGAAATTGTAACATTGATATAAAGACAGTGGTCACCAGAGTTTCTGAGGGAGGGAGAGGGAAGAATAGGTGTTACATTTTTTTGGACATTGGAATTGATCTGCATGATATTGCAATGATGGATACAGGCCAGTATACATTTTGTCAAAACCCATAAAATTGTGCATTGCAAAATGTAAACTATAATCTAAACTACAGTCCACATTTAGTAGCAATGCTTCAATATGTGTTCATCAGTTGCAACAAATGTACCACACTAATGAAAGATGCTGTTAATGGGGAAGTGGGGGATGGAGAGGGGGTTGGGTATTTGGGAATCCTCTATATTTTCTCTGTAACATTTATGTAATCTAAAGCTTCTTTAAAGATAAAGAGAAAAAAAGAGAAATTGTATATATGTTACCACAAAAGAAATTTTTTAATTCCACAGACTTTACAAGAGAAACAATGAACTGTAATGTAAGCTATGAACAATAGTTCTTCATTTAATTATAAAATATTGTTTCATAAATTGTAGCAAAGTTACTTCATGAATGCAAAGTATTAATAATGGGATAGGTGTGGTGGGGGTGTATATGGGATCACTATACTTACCGCACAATTTTTCTTTAAACCTGCAACTTCTCTAATAATACGTAAATAAATAAAAGGAGTAAATGTCAAATTTAAATCTAGTTGAGATTTAGAAAAGAACAAAAGGGGAAACCTTTGTGACATACGATATGGAAAAGATTCTGAAGATGACTTACCAAAAGCGCAATCCAGAAAACAAACAAAAATGTTAAATTGGATATTATCAAAATTAAGACCTATTTCCTGGAGACAGGTAATAGCCAAGGAGAGAAAATATAAGCCACAGAGTGGTAAAATATTTGAAATCATATATCTAATAATAAACTTGTATCCATATATATAAAGAACTCTTAAAACTTAACAATAAGAAAACAACCCAATAAATACATGAGCAACATATATGAAGTAATCATTTAACAAAAAGGATATAGAATCTCAAATAAACACAAGAAAAGCTGCTTAACATCATTTTTCATTAGAGAAATACAAATTAAAAGCACAGTGAGATACCATCACAAACCTAATATAAGAATGGCTAAGTATTTTTTTAAAGCAAATTTTTAAAATTTACAATATGAAGGTTACAAAGGTATATATGTATTTACAAATTTTCATTGTAATGTGCAATGCTATGTGTTGATATACAACTCAAGGGGAAGTGTTGTGTATACATCTATATATATAGCATACACATAAAACTTTTTTCCTTTTTTTTTTTTTTTGGACTAAGAGCACAAATACTGCCCTGTTTCATACCATGTTTTTTTTTTTTTTTAACAAATGTTATTGATACGTATTAATAAAGCATATATACCATGGGTTTTTGATTTGGCAGCCTGGTGACGCTAGAAAATTTGAGACTTTAATCTTATCCAAGGCTTAAAAATCATGAAAGAGTATCTTCAAAGTCTTACTACCAACTATAGTCCGTATCTTCCTCCCCCATATGTTTTCCTTAATGATTTATTTATTTACTTTTATCCATTTTACCCTTGCCCCATTATTGCTGTCCCTGTGTCCATTCACTGGGTGACTCTGTGTCTGTTTCCTGCCCTCTCTTCTCATCCTTCTCCTCCTGTCTTCACTGGGATTCGATCCTCGGGGAGTCTTCTCGCCCACGCCACCCCAGTTCCTGGTTTTTCGGTGCATCTCATCTTGGCTCTCCCTTGTGTCACTCTCCCGCTACATCATCATCTTCCTGCGTGGCTCGTGGGGCCTGGCAACACACCCACGCAAGGGGCCTGGTGGCCCACGTGCCTTCCATATTTTTTTCCTTTTTAATTTTTATTCTGGGGTTTGAAACCAGGTCCCTCCATGTGGGAGACGGATGCCCAACCACCCGAGCCACATCCGTCCCCCCGCTACATCTCCCAAGGCCGACCAAAGACACCCAAATTTACAATCTTTTCCCATACAGGATGATCATATAATAAATCAGTCTTAGTTTATCACCAGCCCTCCAAAAACCAGACCTAGGGAGGAAAACTAGGTCTGGGGACACATGCATTCTTTCTAATATAGTGAATGTTTAGCCTACCCTGATTATCACAAAATCAGGACAGTGAGAATATTTGCATTAAGTTTTTGTGTTTTTTTTATTTTTTTTTTATTGTGGGTAAAAATCAAATTTTTCACAATACATACCAATATTTGTAAAATGATATATAAATACATATGCATATATGTGCATTTGTTTACATAAATGTTATTTGTTTTATATATATATATATTTTAAAGGTGCTTAGATTACCTAAATATTACTCAGAAATTACAGGGATTCCCGTGTTCCCCACCGCGCATACCTCCAACAACATCCCACACCACCAAACTAAATAAAACTGACTATACTAGTGCTGGTGAAGATGTGGAGCAACTGGAATTACCAGTAGGAATGCAAAATGGTACGGCTAGTTTGGAAAACAATATGGCAGCTTCTTATGAAGTTGTTCCTCTCCTAGGTATTTACAGGATTAAAAGTTTATTCTCATACAAAAATTATAAAATTATTTCTATAGTGGCTTCATCATTCTTCAGCCAATTAATGGATAAAGCAACTCAAGTACATCCACACAATGAATCCTACCCAGAAATATAGGGGATGAATCACAGACACATGTAACAACATGGATGTATCTCAAATTCATTATGCTAAGAGATAGAAATTAAACTAAAACCCTGCATACTTTATCATTCAATTTAAATGACATTCTGTAAAAGGCAAAACGATACAAACAGAAAACAGATCACTGACTTCCAAAGTCTGGGTGTGGGCGAAGAGACATCGAGGACTGACTTGATTTTGGTGAGGTTTCTCTAATGCATGTGTTTGAAAAGCTTATAGAACTCTAAACTAAAATTGTGAATTTTACTCTATTTAAATAATATCTTATTAAATGAAAATTTAAACACACAGTGAATATGAATTTTCCACTTCATATCTTCACATCTATAAGAATCAGTTAAAATTAGAAAAACTAACAGGACAAATTGTTTGGTGAAGACGTGAAACAATTTTAACTTAACTGAATTAATGGTGGGAATGTGGAATCGTAAATAACCTGGGAAACAGTTTGGAAGTTTCTTATAAAGTTAAACAAATACTTAACCTATGATGTAGTAATTCAACTCCTGGATATTTCCTAGAAAATTAAAACATAAAATTCCAAAAGGCCTTGTTCATCCAGACTAGCAGCAATGTATTAATTATGTCCAAAATCTGAAATCAAGCCCAACATTCATCACCCAGGGAATGGATAAACAAATTGTGGGTATATTCATACAAAAGAATATTACTAAGCAATAATAAAGCTGACCTAATGAGAAATATAACAAAATGGAATCTAATAATATCACAATGAGTACAAGAAGTCAACCACAAAAGAGCATATACTGTGTAACTCCATTTTTCTGAAATTCTAAAACAGACAAATATTGGGACTGTGTAACATAATGAAACCTCATGTAAAATATGAATATGGGTGATATTGCATATATAAGACTATTTTTACAAAATATGAATACAAATAAACAAAAGAGATAGAAACAGAATGCAGCTATATACAGCAGATGAAGCACTGAGAAATCGAGAAGAGATGACGTTTTCTTTTTTGTTTGTTGTTTGGAATAATGAAAGTGCTCTAAAAATGATTGAAGTGATGAATGCACAATTATGTAATTATACTGAATACCACTGATTGTACACTTTGGATGGATTTATGCTTTATTAATATATATCAATAAAATTGATTTGTTAAGAAAAATGGAACAGTGACAAAAATCATAGCAATGTTGTCTGAAGGTAGGTTATGAATCTTAACTTAAAAAGACAAGAGGAAACTTTCTGGTATTTTGGAAATCTACATTGCTTTTGTGGTGGAAGTTGGATGGGTGTATACTTAAAAAGCCATCAAGTGGTAAACTTAAGATTTGTAAATTTTACTGTATATAAATTACACATCAAAAATAAAAATTTAAACTGGCTGAAGAACACAACAATTCACCTCATTCTGCAAAACCTCGAGAAATTCATGAAGGCCAGCCTGAGGGCTCTATGGGATTAAGTAGCCAAAGATCAGTGTAATTCACGGGCATTCCTCCTTCTGGTCAGAATCTTACCCAATGGGCACATAACTTATGTTGTTCTCTGTGAGGAACTAAAAGTATGAGCATTAGGAAACTAATTGTTTTTAATTTATTTATATATAACTATGTGAAGTTGAGTTAATTCATATAAGGGCTAAATATATATTTTATGAAGGGCCATTTGAAATATTTTATGTATTAGCTTTGAAATATTACCAAAAAACGGCTGTGCAGGTCAAATATTGTTTGAGCCAAATCATTTCTTGGAATGTGTAGGCTTACCTCAAAGAAATCGCTGACTTATACATATTTTTAAAGAAATATTTATATTGCATTTATATAATATTTAAATTGTTTTTATACCAATGAAGTCTTTTAAAAAATGAAATGAAGAAAAATTTAAAATCTCATATTTTCTCCATCCATTGGGAAGTATTATGGAAAACTATTGTGTTTCTTTATTGTAACCCATCTCTAATCTCTAAAATTGACATCAGAGGGAAATCCACACTCTTTGCTGCCACCATTAGAGTTATAAACCAGGCTAGTTGGAACAATAGTTTTATGTAGCATAGGACTCTGGTGTATCCATAGAAGAAATTCTGACATTTATTTACTTTACTTCTACAACTTGCAGAATGCTGGTTGTGGCAGTTTGAAATTATTTTATGAATCCCAAAAAGGGAAATACTATGTTTATAAATTAATCTATTCCTCTGGGTGTTATACCTTTTGATTGCATTAAATTCAGTTGAGGGTCCTTTGATTCAATTACTTGATAAGATAGATTTAGGACTTTTGCTTGGACTACATCAGTGAGACATGACTCAAGTTGAGTCCTCACTCCCTTGCTAAGTCTGCTAGAAAGGGACTCATACAGACAGACATAGGATAAAAAGGAACCACTATGTCTGATTCTTCCAGGTGAGAGGAAAGACTCCAATTTTGTCCACAGCTGAGCTGCAAGGAGAGAAGCCCTAAGAGAAAAGCCCTATGCCAGTAGAAAGAGGACTACACGATTGCTTAAACAGAAAGCCCCCAAGAGGCTGGGCCCACTGAGCTGCTCAAGAGGATAGGAAGAGTCCAGAGGGGAAGACTGAAACCTTGGCAATGATCACTGGCCATTTTGCTTCACCATGTGACAACACACAAGGATCAACAGTTGCTGACTTTAGTGAGAAAGCATCTCTGATGATACCCTGTTTGGACTTTCCATGGCCTTAGAACTGTAAGTAGTTTATAATTTTGTTTTATAAAAGAAACACCTGTTTATTGACCCAGACAAAATATAGGTATGAAAGAAGGGAGAAGCACCCCAAATTGTGAAAGTCCTCTCTGGTCACAGATCCTTTCAGTCAGTTGCAAGATCCCTTAGTCTGCAAAGTGCCCAGACACTATGTTCCCACTGTTATTTTGTAAGAATCTGTTTAAATAAAGTTGTTAAAATATTAGATGGTATCTTAGTCTTATCTTTGATGTAGATTAAGCCAGGAGGAAAAGGTCCTTGGGAATTCTATAACCCAAAGCCCTGAATATGACAACTGGCCACAAGGATGGGATCTGTGTGTCAAGTGAGGAATGGTACACATGTCAACAGGACAACCTGGGGACACTGAATGGAGAATAAGACTCCTCAACTAAAGGGGTATAAAACCCTGTGAGCCCCTCAGTGGGTCTGGAGGGTGTTGTTCTACTTTCTGGTATGTTGCTGCCTTCTACTTGTATTATGTATGTGCCTGTGCCGTGGAAGTTGCCACCAGACAATACCAAAATTATTCTTAAGACTACTCTGCTCCCCAAGTAAAGATAGACAGACTCCCAGGAGTAGGACAGTACAGATCTGTAAGGACAGCCCAGGCTTTGGTAGCTGACTGCTGGCTGGAGGGTCTCCAGCCCCTGCTGGGCCAGAGAAAAGCCTTCACCCATGGGTATAGGCACTATGAGGCCATTAACCAATAAGCCAAGGTAAAAATGATCATTAAAAAGCTTATCTTATATTCCTCCCAGCATGGGACAGGACTCCCAGAGATTAGCCTCCCTGGCACCAAGGGATTATTACCAAGCACCAACTAGGAAGGCATCCAGAAAGAGATCTTGACCAAAAGGGGGAAATATTAAATACAAATGAGTTTTTCTGGCTTAGAGATTTCAAAGTGAGTCAGGAGGTCTTTCCAGAGGTTATGCTTATGCACATCTCAGGAGGATTTCATTGACTGCCACAGTAAACAGTGCCTCAAGCAGGGGTGCTACTGAGGGCTCTAGAAACATCTAGACACTACAGGCAGGGCAGACAATCTCAGAATTTGGGCCTTACCTTGGAATATATGTTCCCCGATGTAACATAGACTCATTTATAATTTCTCTATACATAGCTCTTCTGCCCCTTTAATTTGAACCTATATCAGAAATATGCTCATCAAATATATGTACCCCAGAGACTTACATCTTTGGTCTGTTCATACGCCGGTTGAGTCCTGAATCTCAGCAAGAGTTGCAACACCTAATTCCGGTTCATCAGACTCACCCAGGACAACTTAAAAAGGATGATGATGGACAATGCTCATCCCAAAAAACAGAGAGTATCTACAACTGTAAGCAAGACAGCTCCATCCATCTGCCCCATGGGATCTAAGCTCCATCTCAATCAGAAACAGAATGGGTATCACCCTCCTAAAATCTTCAAGAATGAGGAATGAATAAACATAAGGGGGGAATGCAACCTATGGACTAAAATAGATTTATTATCCTAGCAATGAAAGAATAACATTGATATAAATGCAGTGGTCACCAGGAGTTCTGAGGGAAGGGAGAGGGAAGAATAGGTGGGTCATTTTTAGGACATAGGAATTGTTCTGAATGACATTGCAATGACAGATACATGCCATTATACATTTTGTCACAACCTATAAAAATGTGCAGGGCAAAGTGTAAACTATAATGTAAACTACAAAACATGATGTTGTGGACAATTTACATACAAGGGGTCATACAACCTGAAATTTTTTTTTTTCCGAAGTGAAATTAGTTATACATCTGATTATTCCTCTCTGTATTGTTCTAACACTCACAACTGATTTAAAGTTTCATATATTCAAAACCATGAATAATTAAAATAACCAAGATGTTGGAAAACCCAAAACTAAATACCAACTGTAACAATGAACTTAACAATATTACAAAAGTATAACCACACAGAAGGAAACGGGGATACATAATAAAGAATGAACCAGGGAAAACATTATATTGACACATATTCTTAGACTATTGGCAAAAAGAATATACAAATATTGTACTCTAGTTACAACATTTATTTTTAACAGAGGTATGAGTTAGCAATTTTGAAATACTTTATTAGAATTGAACAAATAAGTATTACTATTTTAAATATATTAAGCAGGGAAGTAGATATATACTCTGTTGATAATGAAAAGGCATGTTTCTTACAAATAAGTAAAGGAAGTGGGATAGAATAAACACAGGAGTCTTGATTTAGAATCAAGGTATCATCTGTCATTCATAAGTTTTACACATACACACACACACACACACACACACACGAATACATATAGAAATTGATAGAGGATATAGCCTTATATAAATACATGAGCTTCCTAGCTCTTTTTGCACAGATCCTAGAAGCAAAGCCACTCCAATAGCAACAGGTATACCTCATGCTCAGATCACGGCTTCTAAATAGCATTTTTCAATTAAGGGAACCAGGGGAGCTTGAAGAAATACCTGAATTCAGGGTAAGGATTATACTTGAATACCTTGGGTTGCCAGAAAGTAAGGAAGTACTCAAGAAATTAGAACATGTTGAAAGGACATGAGCCATTGTGAAGGAGTTCCCAATGGCTAAGTGTGAAAGAATTTGAGCAGTAAAAGAAATAGTGATGGTAATGCATTATTAAAAAAATATAATCATCCATGAGTCCATATCTATGAATAGATCAATAAAAGACAGATGATGGGTAGATAGATGGATAGGTATATACATGGATAGATAGATAGATAGATAGATAGAGAGAGAGAGAGAGAGAGAGAGAGAGAGATAGAGAGAGAGATGGTTAATAGTTAGATGGATGGACAGACAGATAGATAGGTGATAAACAGGAGAGAAGAGCAAGTTTTCCTTACACTATAATTCCAATTAGTATATACAGAAGGAATGATGAAAAAAATCATTTGACAAGCACCTCAGTAATAAATATTTCAGGTTATTAGAGTCATAAGTGGATGCTAAAATTAGAGAGAAAAAGAGATGAGAAACAGGATATTTGTGTAATATAAATATATATCACCCGAAATAATTTAAATTACAAAGGTAAAAGTAAAAACTTCACAGTGGAGAATCTTAACCCACCTTAAGCAAGTGAAACAAGTTAACATCATCAGTAATGACACTTGATAGGCCCTAAGCAGGGCACAATATTACTCCTTTGATTTTCTTCCAATAATACATAAACTGAAATTATTGGAATACTTAAGACAAATCCAAACTGAGGGACATTCTATAAAATAATTGGTTACTATCCTTAAAAAAGTGAATGTCATGCAAGATAGAGAAAACTGCTAAATTCTCCCAAATTGAAGAAAACTAAAAAGACAAAACAACTGAATGCCATGTGAGATCTTGAATGGTCTCATGGATGAAAATGGGTGGGTGGGGGGCATAATTGGAGCAATTAGTGATATTTGAACAAGGCTCGAATATTAAGCAACATTAATTTTCTGGTTTGGTTAAAGAAATGTGGTTACAGAAGGAAGCTGGTGGAAGAACACATAGGAATGTGATATACCAGTGGCACAAAATTTTTAAAAATAAAAAGGATAAAAATATATTTAAAATAAAAAGTATACATGGTATAGTATTGGTGAAATATTGACAGCAAAATGTTAAACTCCAAAATTACCTTTCTTATTATTGCTGTACTTATTTTTCTTATATTTTATTTAGTATTACTTATAATAATAAACATTTTATTATTGCTATTGAAAGAATATAATCCAATTCAACAACTATTTCTAGCCCACCCAGAAGGTCTAAAATTCTAAATATATAAAGCAGAAGAAGCACTGCAGGAATGAAAGAATTATAACCTGTATCCTGAAGACATTTATTGTTTTTTTTTTTTTGAGAAAGAGTTAAGTTCACAAATGATTCTATGAACATAGATTGGTATTATTAATACAATCCTATTTTTTTCATTATACACCTTATTGATA
Source organism: Cabassous unicinctus (assembly GCA_029593785.1). Lineage (NCBI taxonomy): Eukaryota > Metazoa > Chordata > Mammalia > Cingulata > Chlamyphoridae > Cabassous > Cabassous unicinctus. Next base: position 17,860 of record JAQZBX010010564.1, on the reverse strand, counting down.
ACTAAAGCAATGGCTACAAAATTTCATCTAATAATGTGCAATATTTTTCTTTATGTGTCAGATAACTCACCATAAGAACAATTATTTTGAAAATATTTGATGTCTTTATGGGTAGTAATGAAAGCAATTTTTATCATGTGAACCATACTCTGCCCTTATTATAACCTGATATACATGTTATTTCTCCTGAGATACATATTACTTCTCTTTTAATCATCCCGTTAATGCTGTTTGAGCAATAAAAGTTTAAGTAGTAAGTAAACTCTTCGATATTGAAACCACTGGTAAATTAGAGGCTCGCAGGAGCTGGTGGCATGCAGGACAAGTTGGACATTCTCAAAGGGGAACAGGAAAGTAAGAATAACAAAAGGAGGGGTGGTTAGAAAAATAGAACAAAAGGATAAGATCTGAGGATTTGGTTCTACTTCAAGCTGCATAAACAGTTTGTAATGAAGGCATTTCTTCAATCCTGTTGCCAAGACCAGTAACAATATTCATAAGAATGAGAATGTTTCATGAGTTTTCGTGAGCAGGCTGTAGTTGAACATTAACCCAGGTGATAGGTAACTCTTCATATTTGGCCAGTGTAGGAAGAGACCATGGTGCCTCTGCATGGTCTACAGATGATCCCAAATAGCACAGGTACTTGTTTAATTATTTAGAGACTTTTTTTTTTCAGTAAGTAAACAATTTTTTCAAAAGGAGCAGCAAGTTACAGAAAAAAATAAAGAAAACCTCCAGCCTAGGTGAAGTATTTACTAAAAATAGAACTTAAGTGAAAATCAAGCAGGTTGATTTTGGGGTCAGGGAAATGGGGCATGAGTGGTCATTTAAAACTAAAATGGTAGGCATGAACAATGATAAACATCTAGAAAACAAAAAGCAAACTGCAAGGAAAAAATATTTACTGGAAATTAGAAAAATGGTAAAATAGTAATTATTGAAGTTATCTTTAAAATAGTTTTAAACTGTCAATGGCTAGACCATGTCTTAGTTTGCCAGGGATGCTATGAGAAAAACTATACAATGGGTTGCCTTATCCAATAATAATTTGTCTCATGGTTGTGGATGTTAGAAGCCCAAAATCAAGATCTTGACAGGTCATGTCTTCTCCTGGACTCTGCATCTTGGGGATCCTTACCTTGTATCTCTGCCTCTGTCACGTGGTGATAAGCCTTACTTTCTGCCTTTTTCTTCTTTCTACCTTAAACTGACTTCTGAACTATTTTACTTACAGCATCTAGCTTACTCTTCTTATGAGGACATGAGTCATGTAGATTGAGGCCCCACCTGATTCATTTTGGCCTCATCTTAATAATTTCTTTGAAGATCCTACTCAGAAAGTAGTCTATTCTTTAACAGCAACATCTTCAAAAGTCATCTTTGCAAATGGGTTCATGCTGAGAAGAACATGGATTGAAACTGAATGATCTTTAAAGAGGACCAGAGTCAATCCCCAAAAGAACAGATTAAAGATTTTTAAAATAGTGAGCTTTTGCCAATATTCTCAAAAGAAAAATAATCCAACATCCGCTTCTAGAAAAGAAATTGCCATAATTTTATTTAAAAATATTTCTAATTATAATTACTCTCCCAGATAAATTTGAGGTTTTATAACTTAAAATCCATAATTGTAATATATGGAAGTCAACAAAAGGACACAAGATTGACTTGTGCTCGAGTACTCCAGCCCTATGACTGTAACCATTCTTTAACAACAAATATCCAAAACCTCCAACCTACCCAGAGAAATCGTGTAATTTCCCACAAGGGAGAGAGTAGGGGATTTCATTTTTGCATTATTTTATGTTCTAAATTCTAACTCTGATTTTGTTCATCACTCACTATTTTATCTCCTGATGTTTCTATTCTTTTCTACCTGATTTCTAAAAAAATGTACCAGAGATCTACCTCCTTTATTCCCAAAAGAACTACTAACATATAGTCATTGTGAATTATAAGTTTTCTAACAGTTTTACAGACAGTGGAGGATAATGAAAGCACACCATGACACCAGACCCATATTCAGGGTAAAATTCAGTTTCTAAACCCTCATTGATCACCCCCACCCAAGGACCATTCATTATTGACCACATGTCTCTTTGGATCCTGGCCTAATGATATATTGCTGGTCTCTTTTCTCCCATCCACATATTCTGCTAAAAACAAGCACCGGAAAGCATTCCAAATACATTTTATTTTTTTAGTCAGAAAATGCTGGTTTTCTATTTGAGACAATCATCTCTAACTATACTAACCCTACATACCTCCTCTTTCAAACAAAAGGAACCATCAAACTGTTTTCATACACATAAACAGGAAAAACCCTGAGAGAAATAAATATATTCCCCTGGTACAAAGTACAGTCAACTTTCAAAGTAGAAATATATTATTTATCATGTCTGCTGAAATAAAAATAAGTAAATAGCAGCAATGCATACCATAAGGAAAAACAGACTTTAATTCAGGACCCTAAAGTTAACTCTAGGATAGTTCATTGAGAAGATGGGTGACTTTAAACTGATCACTAATATTTCCGGGTTTCACTTTTTTATCCAGTAACAAACATATACTGATCATCTATCAAGTATTTTTGGAGTGTACATAAAATGAAAATACTTCATTAAATAAACCTAGAGCATCATATCTACATCAATGGGAATAATTCTATGATTGTCTTTATGCAACATTGACTCTCTGTGAAACCCTGGCATTTGAAGGAAAAATACTCCTACTAAGTGTAAGATGGAAAGCTTGGAATAGACACATATCATTTGATTCATGTATCCAATGAGAGATTTCAACTGTCTCATGAGGATAGTCACCCTAGCGTTTCTTTATCCAATCACTGTGGAAACATTCATCATATTCCAGGAGAAAAAACAGGAAGTTCAAACTGACAAAATAAACAGATATAATAAATTCTTCCTTAAAGTTATTCTCAGCCTGCAAAAAAAGGGAGGTGAAGAAAGTGTACAAATGGTGACAAAAAATAAGAACACCTACTCTAACAAAAGTGGAAATATATTATTGAAGGAAAGCACAAATTTCCTTCAGCACAAGAAAGAAGCAGGATAAGAAAAGAGTCAACAAATATATGGTAAATAAACACATTCAACCTCCTTCTCCTGAAACTACCTGCACAGGAGATCCCCTTTCCAATTACAACATTCTCCTATACAAGGTTTTTCTCAGGGCAAGTTTAACATCTTTGTTCCTCAAGCTGTAGACTAAAGGGTTCATCAAGGGGACCACATTGGTGTAAAAAACAGAGGAGATTTTTCCATCATTCATAAACCTGGCAGAAGATGGTTGGAAGTACGCAAATGCAATTGATCCAAAGAACAGAGAAACTGCCATTATATGGGAACTGCAGGTGTGGAAGGCTTTGGACCTGCCCTCAGTGGAATTCATGTGGAGTATGCTGCAGAGAATGTAACCATATGATATAAAGATAGTGAGACTGGGAAAGATGATGTTGGTGCCCACCACAATGGACACCACCAGCTCATTGACATAGGTGCTCGTGCAGGAGAGCTGGAGCACAGGGAGGATGTCACAGAAATAATGGTTGATGGTGTTGGCATCACAGAAGGTCAGTCTTAGCATACATCCAGTGTGTGCCATAGCACCAGAAAATGCCATCAAATATGAACCAAAAATAAGGTAGGAGCAGACTTTAGGGGACATGGCAATGTTATACAACAGTGGATTACAGATGGCCACATAGCGATCATAGGCCATTGATGTCAGCACATAGCACTCAGAGATGGCAAAAAAACAGAAGAAGAAGAGCTGGGTCATGCACCCCTGATAGGAGATAATATTTTTCTTTGATAAGAAGTTGATTAGCATTTTGGGTGTGAAAACCGAAGAAAAACAGAGGTCTATGTAGGATAAGTTAAAGAGGAAAAAGTACATAGGTTTGTGAAGGTGGGAATTCAACCCAATTAGAGTTATTAAGCCCAAGTTTCCCTGCACAGTGATAATATACATTGATAGAAACAGGAAGAAAAGAGGGATTTGGTGATCTTGGTGGTCTATTAGTCCCATCAGAATGAATTCACTCACAGAAGAGCCATTTCCAGGAGCCATACTACTCTGTGGCATCTGTGGGTATAAAAGAAAGGCTTACATTAGATGACAGCCTAGGCTTTAAATAGTACCTCATCTCACAGTCATGGGCTCCACAAAGGGAATGTCTGAGACTAACCCAACATTGACCCACAGAATCTGCTTTTTCACCTGATACCAAGAGACACAGATTTCACAGTATTATACTCCTTAAATCTAAATATAAAAAAGAACATCTACAACATACCCCACAGAAAGAAGGCCAGTGCTCCATATGAAACATGACTACTAGAAAAACCAAGTAAAATAATAGAAAAAAGATGGACCGGGACAGAATCCTTCCCTCTCATCTCATCATCTCTTTATTCACATGAGCCCACCCCTCGGGAGAAAAAATGGAGGCAGAGGCCCTGGCAGCCTGGAGCTGGCCTCTCATGCAGATTAGATGCCAGTGGGGTAGGAACCATGAACATTGTTTCAAGATCAAAACTTAGAGACCAGAGTCTAGAGAAAGTCCAGCAGCTGCCCCAAGTCACAAAGTAAAAGTCATTTCTATAGAAGTAAGGGTTGCCTTGCTGGAGAAGCAACTGTGGGATCGTATGTCTCTGAACTTTCTCTGCTGCCCCTCAAATTCTTCTTCCTGATTCACTTGCATATTAGGACTGCATAATATGGGTGAATAAGCAGTATTTCTTAATTCCTGAATTTCCATCTCAAAATAGGGGGTCTATAGTATGAATGGAATTCAGAAACTCACCCACTCTATGCCGAGATTACTGATCGCTATTATTTTCCCCATGGAAGATGAAGGGCAAATTCAAACTCTAAAATTTTGGTTTCTTTAACTCTAAAATAATGCAGATGAAACTTAATTTCCAGTTTGCCCTGGAAATCATTCAGAGCTACAGATCATAGTTTCTTAGTTTAATATTGAATCCCCAAAAGTGGCAGAGAAAAACTGAATATTCTTCAGAAAAGATGCAGAAGATTTAGTGTTGGTTTAACAGTATAGTGCACTTGGTTATAAACAGGTTAGAAACTTGTTCAATCTCTTCTCGAGGGAACAGATTCTGTGAGTAATAGGGACATAAGGGGATTGCATTTACACCCTAAACAATGATATGTCATTAATTCCTTAGAGACTCAATAATTTACTCGAGTTTTCACTTCACTCTAGGGATTGTACATCCCCCAATGCAGAGAAAAAATGGAACTCCCATCTCCCTACCATCTTCATATCTGAAGGAAAATCTTTTGCCTTGTTTTATTGTGTTCTTTCATCCCATGTCCAAAGGAGTCCACGTGGGTTCTGCCTACAGGATTCTTTATTCTTTATCAGAAATTTCTCAAGGATTGCAGTAATTCACTTCAGATGTTGTCTCTTCTGGGTTACCTCCAGTTAAATTCTAATGCATTGAGTCCTTCTACTGTCTTTGTTTCTAAACACCTACTGGAAATTTCTACCTGAATAATCTTAATGGTCTTAAAGGTAACATTTCAATAACTGAAGTCATCAACTTCTTCTCATGATAATAGTAATAATTTGACCTCTGGAGTCAGAGGGCATGTATTTGACTCCTGCATCCATAATTCCTGAGTCTAACATCTTGGGCAAGTTACTTAAATTCTCTCTTTCTTACAGAGTTTGTCAGATAGGAATGCAAATAATTGCATCTCTCTCATGGGGTTGTTGTGACTGTAGATTGAGCTAATATAACTGAAGTGCTTAGAATTGTCCCCAAAATGTAGTAAATAGTCCATAAATATCAGCTATCATGATTTAGGTTCTCAAAGCTTCCAGTAGATGTTCCATCATAATACTCACTGAGCATTATTGTTTTTCTTTTAATTCCTGTGTTTTCCTTAAAAGTATAAGCTCTGTAAGGACAGAGATCACTTCTGTCCTGTTTGATACTCTGTTCCTGGTGCTAAGGTCAGTACAGAGTACATAGTAGGATCTCAATAAATATGTGTAGAAATTAAGTTGTTCTATGGATGAAAACCCTCAGAATATTTTCTACTATTCCTCATTTGCTAAGCAACAGAGTCAACCACAATGACCTCCAACCATTCCCATAGCAACCAAATGAATTTAGGAACTTTTCAGGGTTTCGCTGACCTGCATTGCTATACTATAGTGGCTTCTAACCTTTATTCTAAAATTTCTCACAAACTTATTCTAATTCAGCCATCCACACTGCTGCTAGAATAATCTCTGAAAACACAACTCTGCCTCTCCCTTACTCCAGTCCTTTTCAATGTTTCTTCCTTGCCCACTGGATATGAGAACAGATTATATTTAAAATTTAAGTTTCAATCTATACAAATCATCCTTCTCAATACTCAGTTACAGTTTTTCTCATCAATATTCATTGAAAAGGAATGGGAATATCCTCAAATATATTTATGTGCTAAGATACTGTGTTTTTTTTTTATTAGTGTCTCTGTGATATACTGTTGATCCATGTAATGATATATAAAGTTTCTGGCTTCAAGTTACATAATGCTCAATTAAGTGCCTAATTAAAATAGGACCTTATTTGTCTCACCTAACCATAAATCTGGAGGTAGACTATCATAGAATTGGTTCATCAACTCAACAGTCTCACCAAAGAACCAGGTTCTTCCACACTACTCTCCTCAGGATGTTGGCCTCAGTCCTCAGGCTTGTCACCTCATGGTCTCAGAATGATTAGCACCAAGAATCACATTTTCATATAACTATGGGATGATGGGAGGAGTGGCAACACCAAATAGAAAGAGATGGAATAGGCCACTTGCACACTGAATTTATGATGTATAAGCCTAAAGATTAAGCATTCTTAAATTTCAATTTTAGATTTGATTTGGAAACATCTTTCCTATTTATCTCTTGTTTAGGATCTTTTCAATATGTAATATAACACTAGATTCACTAAATTAGGTAAGAAAAGGGAAATTCATTACACAGTCTACTAGATGAGTAACTAAATTTAAGAGAAATGAATGATGTGAATTGAAGTTAAAATCCCCATGGTAACTCCACAACTGCTTGTGGGGTTAAAATAAATAAATAAATAAATAAGAGAGAGAGAGAGACACTAAGCTCCTTTCATGGGCATCCTTGCACCAAAATCCTGGCTCTCCATCTTAAAGAGATTCTGGCTGTAGACAATAAAGGTTCAAATCATAATTATTGTGCATTAAGAGCTGGTGAGCCTGACTGTGTCTCTCTCTTAGAACTAGAGTAAAGATGGAAAAACACAAAGGGGATCTGTCAATCCATGATTAAATTTCCAAACAAATTAACCTTGTTTGAATGCATATCTTTCCTTGCCTCAAAACTTGCTATAATTTGAATTAGAAGAATAGATAAAAAACCTGGACATGTGTGAGTAAAATTAAAGAATAATGACATTTTTGGATAGTTGGACTCAGAAATGTGTCCTACTATATCCCATAATCTGGCTGTACATTTTTATTTCAAGAGAGTTGAAAAGGCTGACATTTGCACTATTGTGAATATTGACTGTCCAATCAAAGATGCACTTATTGGAGATATTTTCTGCCTCTAAGAGTTTTGAGAGAATAAATTCTCTACATAGTCTACAGCATAACTCATGGCATAACAGAGAGGAAACTCTTAGTCCTCGGGTAAGGGCCTTCTCACAAATTGCAATTGCCCTAAAAATAAGAATTTTTTTTTTTTACATCAAAACAGCGACAGTATGAAATATAAATCTGTGTGAAATTTCCCTATAAGTAAAAGAATATAATTACATGGTCAAATTAGGTCTCTAACACAACAAAATATACATCTTCTCACTTATCAATTAAGGTTTCAGCAATAATGTAGGTAGACTTCTCCCTTGATGGAGACATTTGTTTAGACAAGATTTGAACCAATTCAAAGAAAAAAAATTCTGCAGGGAATATCCAAAATAAAGGCTTTCAAAAATATTTAAAAGTCAAATTAAGATCCTGAAAAAAAAGGTATATATTTATGTATGTATGTGTATGTATATAGAGATATATCAAGATATAGATACATACTTCCCAATTGGTCTGACTGAAAAATAGTCTAATTTTTAAACTGCAGGAATTATTATAAATTATAAAATTGAGGGAAAAATTTGATAATCCTTTTGCATTCTCCATTCACTTTCCACTTCTCCTTTCACTCTAAGAAGCATTTTAATTTTTTGGAGGTTCCTTTGGAAGTTAGGGAAGGTTCAAAGAGAAGACAACATAAAAGGTGTTTCTCTTTCTACTCTACCTTCACTCTTCTTACTCTGAGTGGTTGCAAATGATGAAAATAGTAGTTTCAAAGCATTGCACAAGCACTTCCACTATCATTTTTAACTGTTAACAAGTGAGAATGAAAAACCCAAGGAAATGAGGCAAGGGCAGTTTACAACTCATACAAATGATATAGGAAAGAAAATCAAAGAGCTGTAACATAGAGAAAATTTTCCTGTATTTAAATATAATAGAGTCTAACTGTTACACTGGGGAGCTCAAATTCCAAAGTAATGCCCACTGACAGGGTGCCAAATTCCTGAGCATGTCTGCCCTGTTTATAGTGTCTAGATGTCTCTAGAGCCCTCAGGACTCCCACTGTTTGAGGCACTGTTTACTGTGGCAGTCAATGAGATCTTGCTGAGACTTGCAAAAGAGTAACCTCTGGAATGACCTCCGGAATCACTTTGAAATCTCTTAGCCATAAAAACTCATTTGTATTTAATATTTCTCCCTTTTGGTCAAGGTCTTTTTCCAAATGCATTACTAGTTGGTGCTTGGTAATAATCCCTCAGTGCCAGGAAGGCTTATCCCCAGGAGTCATGTCCCATGCTGTGTGTGTGTGTGGGGGGGGAGTGGCGGGGGAAGGTATTACATTTATATGATGAGTTTGGCTTACAGAGAGACCACATTTGAGAAACAAGGAGGCTTTCTTAGGAAATATATACTACTAGGCTAAGTTTCTATTTCACAAGAAAACATTCATAAGTACAATCATCAATATCAAGGGCCTGGAGTAATAGTCTGTCTTCCTTCACTAGGTACTGCCCCCTTACTCAGGGGATTCTTGCCATTCTATTAGAGAATGTAGCAGGCTCCCCAGGATGGATATTCAATATTCTTTCAGTTGTTGTGTGGGTCTCCACGCACCAAGACAATGCCCCATGAACACTTGAACATATTCATATGCCTTAGAGGCATGCCCCAGGTGCACCCTTCCCCACACATCCCCTCATCACCAACACCCACACCAGTGATCTTCCCCTACCACAGTTGTGACCCTTCTGTGATCCAAAACCTCTCCAAAAATGAAGCCAAAAGTAACCAAATAAAATTAATAAGGAAATAAAATAATAATAAATTTTAAAATAACAAATGAAATACAAAAATAAAAAACAGAAAAAAATTGAAATCTGACATGTATATTGGATGGAATGAATAAGTCCTAAAATAAGCAAATAACTTGTTTGTAGAGTTTAAACCTCAGAGACAGTGCCCTTCTAAGCAGACATATAACAACTCAAGACATGGGTGCTTTATTTTTCAAAAGACAAAAAAATGTGGGTGTTTTGTGCTTCCAAATATTGCCTTAGATATTCAGCCAAAGGACTTCTGGTAAAAGCTAGTAGGAGATTTAACCTGTGCATTTAACCAATCTTACCTTCTGAAATCTCACTAACATAACAGTAAAGACAATAAAAGGGCAGAAGGGAGAGTTATACTACATTAATCCAAAGAGAAAAAGCAAACAGTGCAGGGAAAAAAATTCAAAAAGATAGAAAGCAAAGGAGTTATCAGTAACTGCCTCAGTATTTCCCAGAAAGATGATTTCCGAAGCTACCACGGTGGAAGCAAATATCCTTATTTATACCACAGCATCTCCTATATGCTAAGCAATTTGGTGGCTCAGGTCACCTCTCAAAGTAAGGGTGAAGGTCTATTTAAGAAGTAGTCGGATACCCAGATCCTCTCTTCTACCCGTGCATCCAGGTGACTGCTTCTCCCTGATACCAGCAGAAGTCTGGAGGCTTATTCTGTAAAGAATATAGAAGTGGAGATCTCTGGAATAGAAGACAGTTGAATGTGGAGGTATCAGAGAAAAAATAGGGGAAATAATTGGAAGTTCACATACTGAATGTTACCATCAAATTTACATGTAAGTATATCGTAAAGACATTTTCAACTATGGCCAAGATAGGCTAGCTTTCCAACCAATTCGCTTTTATCTTCTTTCTGGGCACAAACCTGGACTACATTTCCCAGCATCCACTTCAGTTAAGCACAGCCATCTGACTGAGTTCTAACCCATGGAGTATAAGCAAAAGGTAAATGTGTCAGTTCCGCATTCAAAAAATATCATTTTTGCAATCTCTCATGATGCTTGCCTTCAGCCAACTTGATGCAGAAAACCATGAGTTGACGGCAGAGCTACAAGTGGGAAAAATGCTGGGCCTCAGGTCATCATTTTTAGGAAAGTTGTCAATCATTCGGTAAAACATATTTTGCACTTTACATGAACAAGATGAAAGCTTTGTGTTTGGATGATGTATATTTGTTTTTGAGCACCTCAATCTTCTGATGAATTGAAAATGATTTACACAGTTATAGGTGGATGTTGGGATTAATTCATGATAAGTACATAAGTAACCACCAAAGAAAAAACCAAGATCATTATTTATTGTAGAGAAAACAAAAGACTATGTAAGAAAGGAAAAGGAATCCTAGCAAATTATACTACTTTGATCTACAAAACAACTGCATTCCCATAATCATGGAAACAATGAATACTAAACTAACCAAATAAAATAAATAAATAAGTAAATAAATAAGCAAGCCATATTGGGAGAATGAAGATAATTGAAAATAAGGTGGTCTTGGTGGTAGGAGGTGAAAAAAGGACTAAATTCCCACTTCCCAAAGTCAATTGACAGGCCTCATCATAAAAATTCAAGAAATAACTGCATGTTATATATTGATCTGGAGATGAAAACAATTTCAAAAAATCAGTTCATGGTACTATGGATAAAGATAAGATTAGATTGAATCCTTTCTCTCTAGTAATTTACAATTTGAATGTAATGAAGACACACAGATGAACAAATTGTGTAAAAGTGCAATAGCAGCAGCATAGAGAGAGGGTACATGGAGCACTAGGAATGGGGCAAGGAGGAATCAGAATAGATGTTCTAGCAGAAATGATGATGTTAGCAAGGCTTGGAGAATGAGTAAAAGGTTCCCAAGTCAAGAATACAAAGAAAGACACATTAGGCAGATGAAATAACATGGAAGCCAAAAAATCCTCAGAGTGCGTGAGAGGAACTGTGGGCTCCTGAATATTACAAGGGAGTAAAATACAAGGAGTGAAGACATAGGAGAAAGGCTGTGGACAGGGAGCGGGGAAGTAGTTCCTACAGGGATTTCTGTGCTGGGCTGAGGTGCTTGCACTTGTGTTGAGGGAGACTCTGAAAGGTTTTAAGCAAGAGAACATTTCACTTTGTATAGGTAATTCTATACAACCTGTTTCTGCATCAGCTAACCGGGTAGAGGGTGGCACCCTTACCTTAGAAAAGTATGACGAGAGAGACAGTTCTGAGACCACAAGGAGATGCTGAATCCAATGTAGGGCAATTTAAGTGGGGTTCTCTAGTAAACAGGTGGATCCAGAATACTGAACTTAGGCAAGAATCCCTGCTATAGGCAGATGAAGAATAAAGGCTGATAACAAATAAAGGATAAGTTAATGAAGAAGGAAACCTTATACTTAGTTAGCACTTAATATATGCCAAGCAGTGTTCTAAGTGTTCTAGAAGTTATAGACATTTAACCCTCCAAAGAAATGTAGACAACAGGAACCACCATTAAGCCCATAATGTAGATGAGGCAAGAAGTCTCAGAAAGATTAAACTTGACCAAAATCTTGCCTGTGGTAGTTGGAGGAGTTGAATTTCAGCTCCATTAGTCTGACTCCAGTGCCCATTCTATTAACATTTCTCTATTCTACTTCTCTTTGGACATGAAAGATGACAGAAGATGGAAAATATTAAATTATGATATACCAATACCAGAGAAATGTAGAAAAGTTTTGGAAATAGCAAACACCTTTTAGAATTAAGCATGGGAGCTGGGGGTTAACATGGGGAACACAGAGGAGACTATTTCCTTCCTGTACAGATGACATAAAATTCCTAATGTGAACTGATACTTGGAGAATAATGAGCCCCAAAGGAACCACTTTTAACTCATGGACAAAAGATGTAAACACAGACTCGGTTATTTCTTCCCTTGAGATGCTGGACAAACTTTACGTAAAATCCTAAATGAGAGGCTCATTTTCCAAGCTTCCAAACAAGTTGCTGAGATGCATAGAAAATAAGATAACTTTACAATATCAGCCAGTTCATGGTTTGGAGGCATAAACTTGTTGCATTTTCTTGCACCAAAGAAGACATGATAGGAAAAGGCATAGAATCACTGTCTTATTTTCTAAAAACGATTCCAGCTTCTCAGGGACTAAGAGACTGATTTGTACCACTACATTATCCTCAATTCAGGACAATGAAGGAGAAAGAACACTGACGCACCATCACTAGTGAGGTCTCCAGGCATAAAGAGAGCTAAAATCACCTCTGTTCTAATGTTTTCCATCCCACAGCTACAGGAGTGCAGAGGACTGGGGAGGTCCCCTTCCCTTCCGGAACAATTCACCCTGATTTTGAGGTGAGAATGCATGAAGGGGAGGTATGGGAGGAATGTAGAACCTTAATCACTTTCACCTAGCCAGGAAGTGAGTATCTGAAAGATAGGAGACAGAAAATGGGCTGAGCAATGGGTACAGGGAGAATCACAGTAACTTCACAGTCTCAGAGCTTCAAGAACTTCCATAGGGAGTGGCCCCAAGTACCACTTCTGGCTCCTTTGCTCCCTTGCTGCAGGACCTTGGCCATCCCATTCATCTCTTCAAGATATTGTTTCCTTACCTTTCATATGTGGACATGAATTTTGATGCTCAAACTAAATGACTTTATGCTTGATTGCATATGGCAAGTAGAGGTGAGGAAAATTTAAAGATCTGGAAGGAAAGTTCAAATGAGAGAAGAAAGGTAAAAGGGAGAGTCGCTGTTGCTGTGGTACTGCCTCCTAACTGCTGTCCCCACAATCAAGCTTAAGCCCCAATAGTCCTCACTAAAGAAACATAGGATCTGAATCCCTTCCTGATGTGGCATTCTTCTCTCCTCACAGAGCACATCCCTGAAGACAATGGCAATGGAAAATGACTCTTTAGTGAGTGAATTCATTCTGGTAGGATACAGACAAACCAGGACTCCAGCTACCTCTCTTCTTCCTCTTCTTAATGAACTATGTCATCACTGTGATGGGAAATGTGAGGTTAATTAATCTCATTTGCCTGAATTCTCACCTTCATATTCCCATGTACTTTTTCATCTTCAACTTGTCTTTCACTGATTTCTGCCACTCCTTCATCCTTACCCCTAAAATGCTGATGAGCTTTGTGTCAGAGAAGAACATCATCTCCTTTGCAGGATGTCTCAGCTATTTTTATTTTGTTTCTTTGTCCATTCCGAATGCTATGTGCTGACCGTCATGGCCTATGATCACTACGTGGCCATCTGTAAACCCCTGCTGTACACAGTCACCATGTCCCCTCAGGTCTGTTCTCTGTTCATGTTTGGTTCATACATGATGGGTTTTGCTGGTGCCATGGTCCACACAGGAGACATGGTCAGAGTATTCTTTTGTGATTCTAATGTCATCAACCACAACATGTGTGACATCTTCCCCCTGCTCCAGCTCTCCTGCAGCAGCACCTATGCCAATGAGCTGGTGGATTCCATTGTTGTGGGCACAGTTGTCATAGTATCCAGCTTCATTATTTTCATTTCTTATGCTTTGATCCTATCCAATATCCTCCACATCTCATCAGCTGAGGGTTGGTCCAAAGCTTTCAGCACCTGTGGCTCTCACATAATAACTGTTGCTCTTTTCTATGGTTCTGAATTGTTCACACATCTCAAGATTTCTTCTGTTGGCTCTGTGGGCCAGGGGAAGTTCTTCTCAGTATTTTATACCAGTGTGGTGCCCATGCTAAACCCTCTCATCTATAGCTTAAGGAACAAAGATGTCAAACATGCTCTGAGGAAACCTCTGAAGAGAATTGCAAACTGAGCAGAGCCAATGAATTACAAAATAAATAAATCATCCAGCATGTATATAAGTTCTTAGAGTGCAATTATTAAGTCTAAGGATATGTATGTCTGTAAATCTGATAAACATTGTCAAGTTTCCATAATAGAACCTATTTCTTTGAGTCATATGAATTAAAATTGTCTCTCAGTCTCAGAGGACAGACATATTTACCTAAGTGCCTACCTGAGAAATTAATCTGGAGCAAATCAAACACACACAATGAGATAGTTAGGAACTATGAGTATGGGTGGAGCATACAGGGGCTGGGTCAGTTGTACTGGGCAAGTGTGGCATTGTGGCCATTGTAGCCAGACTGTACCTGCTGAAATATTTCCTGCTTTAGGCATTTCTCTTGGGTATCTAAAATGTATAGCCATGGATTTTACAAAACTCCTATAAAAATGTCAGTATCCTTTCAAATCCTTATTAATATACAAACTGAAAAAGGAAAAAAGGAGGAAGGAAGTGAGTGTGTTTATAAAAGGACAACAGGGGGGATCTTGGTGGTAATGAAACCCATTCTATATATTAACTAAAGTGGTGGATGCACAAACCTACACATATTACTAAACTGCATAGATCTAAATATACACACATACACATAAATAAACCCATGCAAAAATGAGTACAAGTAAATCTGTGAAATTCTGAATAAGATCAATGGATTGGATCCTTGTCAATATCCTATTTATAATATTGTGTTATAGTTTTGCAAGGTGTTACTATTGGGGGAAACTGAATAAAGGATATATGGTTCCTCTCTGCATTATTTCTTACACCTGTATATGAATCTACAATTAAAATAAAAATCAAATGTTTAATTTAAAAACAGAAGAAGAAACAAAGAAACTAGGCTTTTCTCTCAGAAGCAGAGAAGTTGAGGCATTTAGGGAACTTTATAAAATTATATTCTCCTTGAAAGTAAAGTCTTAAGATATGGTTTAGTTGGGTTGATTTTATTATTCTCTTATACTTAATTTAGGATGAAGAGCTTCAGTGTAATCAACATCATACATGCTAGGACAGCTTTCATAAACTTTGCTATGTCCTTAGCACACATGGTTATTGGGCATCCTGTGTTCAAGTTGCTCCTGCTTGGCTGAATTTCCCCCACAGTCAGAGACACATGGCATTCCAAGGTATTCCCATGTTTCAAAATTGGGCTCATTAGAAATGCATGTGTCAAATACTTGTTCTGTCCCACATACATTCAGTCTTTCAGACATTCAGAAAGTTTTGGAACTTTCAGATAGAAAATAGTGTCACATTCAAGCTAGGTAGACCCAATATTGAGGATCAAGGAGAAGATCAGTTATCTGTAATCTCTACAACTTCCTCTAACTAATTCTTGGATATATAAGGTTTTCCAAGCACAAACCAGCCAAAATCCATCTTTCTTTTTCCCATCCCACTACCTCTGCATCCAGATATCTTTATTAATTATCTTGAGTATGAACTCCCCTTCCAGAAACCTCTATTCCCTCTGTCCATTCCCAAAGGCATCCACATTTTTCCTGACCAGGGAGCTGTCACCTGATTGAGGCATCTGCCATGTTTTTAACAACAAAAGCTTCATGCAATCCTGGGCAAAAGGAAAAAAGATCAAGGCTTCAAAATACTCAGTTTCTGAGTCTCTTAAGATCTAGACTCTCCATAATACACATTATCTACTACATATAAAAATGGATATGTATTTTAACATATATGGAGAATATGTTTTTATCTGTGATTCACTTGGAAATTTCATGTCATTTTTCTTGTACCTTAAAGTTTACAATTTCATCATAAAACTCAACAAAGACTGTCTCATTTACCAAAGTTAATAATATCAATACTCATATAACAGGAGTCTAGATGAAGTGGATTCATTAACTCATGGTTAGATGATCTGTTTCGTATCCATATTTATTGCTAGAATGGATGCTCCATAGGAATTGAAGAAGATTGTGGGAAGATGGCATCAGATTAGGCAGACAAGGCTCATCTTTCTCACATACTGGAGAAAGAGACAAAAGCTGCCTGAGGGACTTACTTTGGGGGTTAGCAGACAAGGACAGTGCTTCACACCTCCCAGGAGGGTGAAGGACAGAGAAATGAAGAATCCAAACAACAAACTCTGAGCTACTAAATCTGCCAGCTGCTGGGAAGAGCACCTTTCCCCCACCCTCGAGATATTATATGGGGGTAAAACCTCTGGTTCACTGAAGCTGACTGAGAGGGGAGCAGATGACTTCCACCCAGTCCTGTCAATGGTTATAAGGGAAAAGGGAAGGGGTTCAAGGGGCTTTTCTTCATTGAATTTGGCCAGTGGAGTCTGCTTTGAATCTCAGCTCCTGCCAGATCAAAACAAAGGAAAACTGAGAGAGCTACATCTCCGAGGAAAGGTGCTTCAAGGAGTGCTAGCTGCTTGCCAGTCTGGAAATTGCATGGACAAAAAATCCTTTTAGGGCTCTCTTTACCCCACCCCTGGGAGAAAATCTGCACCCCATTAGTGAGTCCCTGGCATGATTTTGATACCTTAAGCTAGGCAATTTTAAAGACTTAGGATAAGTTGAACCAAATATCTAAGAAGAGCTGTGAAAAAATAATAATAGACAAGAAAGAGAAATTAGCCATCAGAGTGAATATACCAACATATATAGATGGCTTGACATCAACAAAAAATTACAAGCCATACCAGGAAACAGGAAGAGATGGCCCAGCCAAAGGAGCAAACTGAATATCCTGAAAAGATAGTGGATCTAAGACAATTGATCAATGATAATCATACAACTCTCCTAAATCAATTTGAAGAACTGAAAGAAAATATGACTAAAAAGATAAAGGATATTAAGACGACATTGGTGACCATAAAGAAGAATTTGAAAGTCTGCAAAGAAAAGTAACAGAATTTATGGAAATGAAAGACATGATGGATGAGATTAAAAATACTTTAGAGGCACAAAAGAGCAGATTTGAAATGCTTGAAGACAGAATTAGTGATTTTGAAGACAGAACATCTGAACTGGAAAAGACAGGAGAACAGAAAGAATGGAAAAAATGGAACTGGGTTTCAGGGAATTGAATGATAATGCAAAACACAAAAACATACACATTATATTTGTCCCAGAAGGAGAAGAAAATGGAAAAGGGGCAGAAAGAATATTTGAGGAAATAATGACTGAAAATTTCCCTACCCTTATGAAAGACATAAATATGAGTATCCAATAAGGACAACGCACCCCAAACAGAATAAATCTGAACAGACCTACCCCAAGACACCTATTATTCGGAATGACAAATATCAGAGATAAAGAGATTCTGAAAGCAGCAAGAGAAAAGCAAAGCATCACATACAAGGGAAAGTCAATAACATTAAGTGCCAAGCTCTCATCAAGAACCATGGAGGCAGGGAGAGGAGGGGCAGTTGAAATACTCGGGCTTTTTTGGGACTTTGGGGGTTGTCCTGAGTGGCGAAGCAGCGATGAATGTAGGCCATTCTCCATCAGAATATACCATGCAGAACTGGGTGGGAAAGAGTGTGGTCTGTGATGTGAACTGTAGTCTATGCTCGGTGGCAAGGCCCCAGGATGTGTATATCCAT
>JAQZBX010010563.1:6934-44221 GCA_029593785.1 Cabassous unicinctus | reverse complement strand
ACCTTCTGTCAGAGCCCTCTCTCCCTCAGAGTATAGAGTATGCTCCCTCACACCGGGAGCAGGAGTTGCAGGTGCAGGATTTGCAGCTCAAACCAGCCATTTTCCCTGCGGGTGGGGCTCAGCTGTCTGTGTTAACCACCACAGGCAGGCTCAAAACTCATGAATCTCCACCAATCACTCCACGCCGTCGATCTGCCCGCTGCTAGATGACCCAAGCTTCTCGCTCTGTGCGCCCACAGCACAGACCCTTGGGCAGGACCCTGTCCACAATCAGCCGTCCCCAGAGAGCTAGTCAGTGAGTACCCTCCTAGACCGATGCCATCTTGCCTCCCTTGCTTTGTTTTTAACTATATATATTCCTAGTGCTAAGCACACAGTAGTTGCTCAATAAAAACGTTATGAATAAATAAAGAAGTGACTGAATGAGACATTCATATAAAACAAGCAAACAAACAAATGCTACACAGGTATGTGCTAGGATTTTCGAGAGTATAGAGGATGAAGCCTCTCTGCTGACTCTAAGAGGTGGCTTTGAGCTTAATCTCAAAGAATAAGTAGAGCTTAGCCAGGTGAAGAAAAAGAAAAGGCACTTTTGTAGAAGGAACAGTGCAAGCAAATGAATGTGCCTATTTGGTATCTGCAAGTAGATTGGGTATGACTGGAGCATAGAATGTTAGGGAAAGGGAAGTAGCATGAAATGAGATTGGAAATGTAGACTGATTCCAGCTTGTGTTAATCCAGGGAATTTTTTTTTCCATTTTTCAGTTGATGGGGGGATATTGAAGAGTATTAAGAAGAAGAAAGATGCACAAGGATTTATGTTTTAAGAAGACCATTCTTAAGTCCTATTGGAAAATAATTGTGAGGAAGCTAGGAATTGGAGGCAGGGAGACCAGCTTAAGAGGTTGCTGGTTTACTGAAAGCCTGCTACATCCCAGGAACTAATTTAGGTGCTGGGAATGAAGCTTTGAATAAAATAGAAAAAGCCTTTATTTCAGGGAGCTTACATTGTAGTGGAAGAGACCATCAGTAATTACATAATCAAGGAGGTAATATAATTTCAGATTGTGATTAACCTTCTGAAGACAAAGCATGGTAAAAGGAGTGAAATATTTATTTTATGCAGGAGTTAGGCAACGATTCTATAAGGAGGTGATATTAGAACAGAGACTGAAGAACAAGCCATGGGAAGATCTGGGAGGAAAGATATCCAGAAGGAATAGTGCAAAAAAGAATCTGAAAATTAAATGAGGGAGGGTTATTTGACAACAATGAGAAATTCAGTGTGGATGAAACTCAGTTAGATAGATAACAGGATGAAGGAGGGTAGGCAGAGGATAGATTCTTACAATCCTCTCCACCATAATGGTGAGTGTGGGTGGGAAGCCATTGGGTGGATTTGAGTGAGGGAGAGACTTAGTCTGACTTATGCTTTATTGTATTTTAATCATCCTGGTGGTGGTGTGTCAACAAATTTCAGAGATACAAAAATGAAGACAGTAGTCCAGACAAAAGAAAATGGTGGTTAAAACTTGGGTAGTGGCAGGGAATGTGCTGAGAAGTGGGTAGCTGTTCTGAGGGTGGAAAAATCAGGACTTGCTAATAAATTGGATGTAGGGGGAAACAGTAGTCAATAATCATTCCTAAGACTTCTGGGGAAGATGATGGGATAGGGAACTTCTGGACTCAGTCCTTCAACCAAAACAGCTATTAAACAGGCAGTAACTGCCCAAAACAACTGTACTGGAGCATCCAGGGAAGAGTAGGAGGAAGAAGCAAATAAACTATACCAAACAACAGTGAGTAGTTTTCTCTGGATAGCAGCTGTCAGCACCCATCACCACTATTGCAGCAGGCCACCTTGGGGTCCAACCCCTGGGGACCAAAAGGGACATAAAAACCCTCTTTCCCAAGAACAGGAGTGGACACCACTGATCACTGATCATGGTTTTGATTAGCGAATTTGGATTGCTGGGTCCTAGCTCTGAGCTACTGTTTCAACCTGCCCTAGACAAAGGCAGCAGAAGACATTGTTTCAACCTCACACTGGACAGGGGTGGAGGAAGTGGAGATTTAAAGACATACTGCTTCCTCAGAACTGTGGGGAACAGTTTGCTGATGGACTGAATTTGCTGGGCAGGCCAGGAAAGCACAATTTTAGGGTGACATTAAAGAGGTTCTTGGTGTCCTTCCTGAGGCCCTCTCCAGGGCACTTTGGAACTGGTTTGCATGCCCTCCATGGGTGCCTGGTCCTGTTTTGGCTGGGAAATATTGACTTGGGAAAATCCTCTCCAGAGTGACCCTTCTCCCAGGCAAAAGCAGTGACAATGTCAGGAGAGTAAAAAACTATAGAAGCCAACAAAAACAAACAACAGAGAAGGAACAGAGGAAAGAAAGTTTTTTCCTGGTGGTGAAACAAATACACAAAAAGTGGAATCTTAAAATTGTACCCACAAAATAATAATAATAATAATAATAAAGAAAAAAAAAGAATTTAAAAATTGTACCACATAATCAGGGAAGAATCAGGTGATGGAGAGCTGAAAAAAATCAGGTAAGTTAAACACAGGCTATTCTAAAAGACTAGAAAAAAATTGAACCAAGTGTCAAAGAAGAGCCTTAACATAAAGCTCATCACAATAACCTTAAGTAAGAGAGAGAAACTGACCTTCAGAGTAAACTCATCAAGATAATCAGATGCCTAGAGATCAGCAAAAAAAATTAGAAGCCACATTAAGAAGCAGAAACCATGGCCCAGTCAAGGGAACAAATTAAAACTTCAGAGGAGACACAGAATTTGAAACAACGAATCAAACATGTTCAAATGAATCTCCTAAGTCAATTCAAGAAGAAGAAGGAAAATATAGCTAAAAAGATAAAGGATATTAAGAAGACACTGCATAAGCAAAAAGAGAATTTGGAAGTATAAAAAGAAACATAACAGAAATTATGGAGATGAAAGGTACAATAGAAGAGGCGTACAACAACAGATGTGAACTGGTAGAAGAAAGAATCCATTAACTAGAAGACAGGGCAATTGAAATCTTACAGACATAAGAATAGATAGAGAAAAGAATAGGAAAAATTGAGCAAGGTCTCAGGGATTTGAATGACAGAATGAAGCATGCAAACTTATGCATTATGGGTGTCCCAGAAGGAGAAAAGAAGGAAAAAGGGTCAGAAAGAATATTTGAAGAAATAATGGCTGAAAATTTCCCAACTCTTATGAAAGGCATAAATATACATGTCCAGGAAGTACAACATACAACAAACAGAATAAATCTTAATAGATGAACCCCAAGACACATACTTATCAGAATGTCAAATGCCAAAGATAGAGAATTCTGAAAGTAGCAAGAGAAAGTAATTCATCACACACAAGGGATCCACAGTAAGATTAAATGCTGATTTCTCATCAGAAACTATGACAACAAAGAAGTCATTGGTGTGACATATTTAAGGTACTGAAATAGAAAAACCGCAAGCTAAGAATTCTTTATCCAGCAAAATTCTCCTTCAAAAATGAGAGAGAGTTTAAAATATTCACAGATAAACAGAAACTGAGAGTTCATCAATAAGAGAATTATCCTACATGAAATACTAAAGGGAATTCTGCAGGCTGAAAGGAAAAGACAGAAGAGAGTGGCTCTGAGTAGTGTGAAGAAATGAAGACTATCAGTAAGGGTAACTAAAAGGGTAAAAAAAAGACCAAAAAGAGTTATGACATTTAAAAACCAAAGGACAAAATAACTGAAGTAAGTACTGCCTTTACAGTAATAGCATTGAATGTTAATGGATTAAACTCCCCAATCAAAGACACAGATTGGCAGAATGGATAAAAAAAGTATGCTCCAACTATATGCTGTTTACAAGAGACTCACCTTAGACCCAAAGACACAAATAGGTTGAAAATGAAAGGTTGAAAAAATATATTCCATGCAAACAGTGATGAAAAAGAGCTGGGGTATAGCTATACTAATATTGGACAAAACAGACTTTAAATGCAAAAATATTTAAGAGAAAAAAAAAGGACACTGTATATTAATAAAAGGGACAGGACACTAGAAAGAAATATCAATAATAAATATTCATGCACCTAACCTGGATGTCCCAAAATACATGAGGCAAACACTGGCAAAACTAAAGAGAGAAATAGATGTCTCTACAATAATAATTGGAGACTTCAATACGCCCCTCTCATTAATAGATAGAACATCTAGAAAGAGGATCAATAAGGAAATAGAGAAGTTGAATAATATAATAAATGAACTAGACCTAACAGACTTATACAGAACATTGTGGCCCCCAACAGCAGAAAATATGTTCTTCTCAAGTGCGTATGGATCATTCTCCAGGACAGACCACATGCTGGGTCACAAAAATTTTAAAAAGATCAAAATTATGCAAAGCATTTTCTCTGATCATAATGGAATAAAGCTGGAAACTAGTAACAGGCAGAAAAGTGAAACATTCACAAATATATGGAGGTTAAACATCTAACTCTTAAATAATCAGTGGGTGTGACAGTTTAAGATTATTTTATGAATCCCAAAATGAGACTTATCATGGCCTTGGAACTGTAAGCTTTTACCCCAAATAAATCCCCTTTATAAAAGCCATCCCATTCCTGGTACTTTGCATCGGCACCCCTTTGGCAAACTAAAACAACGGGTCAAAGAAAAATTGCAAGGGAAATCAGTAAATATCTGTAGATGAATGAAAATGAGTACACAACTTATCAAAACTTATGGGATGCAGTGAAAGCAGGGCTGCAATGGAAATTTACAACCTTAAACATTTACATTTAAAAAGGAGAAGGAGCTAAAATCAAAGACCTAACTGCACACCTGCAGGAACTAGAAAAAGAACAGCAGACTAATCCAAGCGCAAACAGAAGGAAAAAAATAACAAAGATTAGAGCAGAAATAAATGATATTGAGAATAGAAAAACAATAGAAAGAATTAACAATATAAAAGTTGGTTTTTTAAGAAGAGCAATAAAATTGACAAATCCTTAGCTAGAATGACAAAGAAAAAAAGAGAGAAGATGCAAATAAATAAAATCAGAAATGAGAGGGGGGACACACATGAACAACCTACACTGACTGTAGAAGAAATAGAAGACCTCAACTGACCCATTACAAGTAAAGAGATTGAAATCAGTCATCAAAAACCTCCCAAGAAAGTAAGCCCCAGAACTAGATGCCTTCACAGGTGAATTCTACCAATCATTCCAAGAAGAATTAATACCAATCCTGCTCAAACTCTTTGAAAAATTGGAGAGGAGGGAGCACTGCCTAACTCATTCTATGAGGCCAACATCACCCTAATATCAAAGCCAGTTAAGGATACTATAAGAAAAGAAGATTCAGACCAATTTCTCCATGATTAAGTGTATTTTATCTCAGATATGGAAGAGGGGTTGAACACAAGAAACACAATTAATGTATTATACCACATTAACAAAACGAAGGAGGGAAAACCACACAATCATTTCAATGGATGCAGAAAAGCCATTTGACAAAATCCAGCATACTTTCTTGATAAAAACATTTTGAAAAATAGGAATAGAAGGAAACTTTCTCAACATGATAAGGGCCATATATGAAAAGCTTTCCCTCTAAGATTTGGAACAAGATAAGGATGCTCACTGTCACCACAGTGACAGGATGCTCACTGTCACAACATCATGCCAGAAGCTTTAGCCAGAACAGTTAGACAAGAAAAAGCAATAAAAGGCATCCAAATTGGAAAGGAAGAAGTAAAACTTTCACTATTTGCAGATGGCATGATCCTATATGTAGAACGTCCTGAAAAATCTACAACAAAGCTCCTAGAGCTAATAAACAAGTTCAGCAAAGTAGTGAGGTTTCTATACACTAGTAAAGAGCAATAAAGGGAAAAAATCCATTTACAGTAGCAACTAAAAAAATCAAATATCTAGGAATAAATTTAACCAAGGATGTAAAGGACTACACAGAAAACTGCAAAGCATTACTAAAAGAAATCAAAGAAGTCCTAAACAAATGGAAGGACATTCCATGTTCATAGATTAGAAGATGAAATATTGTTTAATGTCAATTCTACCCAAATTGATTTACAGATTTAATGCAATCCCAATCAGAATTCCAATAGCCTTTTTGCAGAAATGGAAAAGCTAATTATCAAATTTATTTGGAAGGGTAAGAGGCCCAAATAGCCAAAAAACATCTTGAAATAATAGAACGAAATTTGGGGTCTCATACTTCCTGATGTTAAAGCAGATTACAAAGCTATGGTGGTCAAAATAGCATAGTACTGGCATAAGGATAGATATATTAGCCAATGGAATCAAATTAAGAGTTCAGAAATAGATCTTCACATCTATGGTCAACTGAGTTTTGACAAAGCTGTCAAGTTCACTCAACTGGGAAAGAATAGTATCTTCAACAAATGATGCTGGGAGAAGTGGATTTCCATATACAAAAGAATGACAGGACCCATATCTCACACCATATACAAAAATTTATTCAAAATGTATCAAAGACCTAAATATAAGAACCAGGACTATAAAACTTCTAGAAGAAAATGTAGGGAAGCATCTTCACGATCTTGTGGGAGGCCATGGTTTCTTACACTTTACACCAAAAGCACAAGCAATGAAAGAAAAAACAGATAAATGGGACCTCCTCAAATTGCAAAACTTTTTTTCAGCAAAGCACTTTGACAAGAAAGTGAAACAACAACCTATTCAATTGGATAAAATACTTGGAAACCACATATCTGATAAGGGTTCAATATCCAGAATATATAAAGAAATCCTATACCTCAACAATAAAGACAAACAACCCAAATTAAAAATGGGCAAAAGACTTGAATAGAAATTTTTCCAAAGAGGAAATACGAATGGCTAAAGAGCACATGAAAAGATGCTCAACACCACAAGCTGTTAGAGAAATGCAAATCAAAACCACAATGAAATATCATTTCACAGCTACTAGAATGGCCACTATTTAAAAAACAGAAATCTACAAGTGTTGGAGAGTTTGTGAAGAAATAGAAACACTCATTCACTGCTGGTGGGAATGTAAAATGATGCAGCTACTGTGGAAGAGTTTGGCAGTTCCTTGGGAAGCTCATTCGACCTGGCAATCCTACTACGAGGTATATTCCCAGAAAAACTGTAAACAGGGACTCAAACAGATATTTGCACACCTATATTCATAGCAACATTATTCACAACTGCCAAAAGATGGAAGAAATTCAAGTGTCCATCAACTGATGAATGTTTAAACAAATGTGGTATGTATATACAATGGAATATTACTCAGCCCTAAAAAATAATTAATTCCTGATTCATGTGACAGCTTGAATGAACCTTGGGGACATTATGTTGAGTAAAGTAAGCCAGGCATAAAAGCACTAATATTACATGATTTCATTGTTAGGAACTAATTATAAGAAGCAAACTTATAAAATCAGACTCTAGAATATAGGTTACCAGGAGATAGATTGGGATCAGAGAATGGGGAGTTGATGCTTAAATAATACCGAATTTCTATTTAGGCTGATGGTAAAGGTTTGGAAAAGGATGGTGGCGGTGGTAGCACATTATGGTGAGTGTAATAAACAGCCCTGAGCTATATAGGTGACTGTGGTTAAAAGAGGAAACTTTAGGATGTATATATTATTATAATAAAAATAAAAGACAAAACAGGACTGTACAACACAGTGCACACTATTGTAGACAATGGCCTATAGTTAATAGTACAAGTATAAGAATGTTCTTTCATGACTTATAACAAACGTACAGTACTAATAAAAGGTGTATATTAGGGTGGTAAATGGAAAAATACACCTAATGTAAATAATAGACAATAGATAGAACTATTGTAATAGTCTTTCATCAATTGTAACAAATGTAACTACTGCTTAAAAAAATAGCACAATTTTTTTAAAAAGTGCTATTATCAATAGTAACAAATATTCCAAAGCAAGGTGTTGGTGCTGGGGTGATGTAAGGGAATACTGTATTTTATTCATGATTGTTTTGTAGATTCACAACTTCTCTAATTAGAAAAAAAAAAAAGAAAGAAATAAAAGAACCACTCCTAGGTTCTTCGCCTAAGAAAATAGCTGAATGTTGGTGCCTTTTACCGAGGTTGAGAAGTCTTGGGTAGGAATATGTTTTAAGGAGGTAGAAGAGTGAATCAAAGATCCTGTTTTGGACATATTACATTTGCAAAACCTATTAAACATCCAACAGGAAATATGAGGTGGCAGTTGGATATCCAAGTCTGGGTCTCATAGGGAAACTTTGGGTTGCGATATTAATTTGAGATTCATCAGTATACAGAAAATATTTGGCTCAGGGATTGGATGAGATCACCCAGGGAGCTGAACATGGATATAAAAGAGAAAATGCTCCAGGACTGATCTTGACCATTCTAAGATACAGCAGCTGAGTGAAGAGGGAGGAGCAGCCAGCGAAGGAGACTGAGAAAAAGCTGCTGGTGAGGTGCGAGACATTTGAGAAGGTGATGTCCCAATGCCAAGTGCAAAACTTATTTCAAGAAGGAGAGAGTGAGCTTCTGTGCCAAATGCTGCTGAAAGGTCCTGTAAAATGAGACTTGGACACGGCAAGATGGAGATTGTTGATAACCTTGACAAGAGCTGCTTTGGCAGAGTGGTGGTGACAAAACACAAGAGCGACTGGGAGGTAGAAAGTGAAGATAAGGACTTGTTATAGGTTGAATCATGTCCTCCAAATAGATATATTGAAGTCTTAACCCCTGGCACCTGTGAGTATGAACGTGTTTGGAAATAGGGCCATCACAGATGGAATTAGTTAAGATGAGACCACACTGAACAGGGTGGGTCCTTAATCCAATATGACTGCTGTCCTTATAAGAAGGGGAGAGAAGACACGGAAGACGGCCACATGACTGCAGCTGCAAGCCAAAGAACTCCAAGGGTTGCAGCAAACCACCAGAAACTAAGAAGAGTCAAGGAAGGCTTCTCCCCTACAGGTTTCAGAAGAAGCATGGCGCCCGCTGACATCTTGATTACAGATCTCTAACTTCCAGAACTGTGAGATAATATGTTTCTGTTCCCTTAAACTACCCAATTTGTAGTACTTTGTTATAGCAGCTCTAGAAAACTAATGCAGAACTACAGGTGACTCTTTCAAATATCTTTTCTTTCACTGGGTAGAGAGAGACAAGGGTTAGAGGGGGACGAGAGGTAAAGGGGATTTATTTATTTATTTTAGCATGCTTATGGGCAGATGGGAATTATCCAGTAGACAGGGAAATGAAGCAGGAGAAAGAGGGGTGAAGAGTAGAAGTCAAGCCCATGGGTAAGGAAGGATGGGATACGGTGCACAAGTGGAGGGGTTGGACTTAGGAACAGGGATGGTCCCACTTACGGTAAGAGAAAGAGAAGCAGAGGGTAGGGGCACAGATGCAGGTGGTGTGGTAGGGAAAGAGGAAGAGCCCAATCTAGTTATTTCTATTTTCTTAGCAAAATATTTACCGAGAGGGAGGAAGGAGAAGGGTGTTGGAAGTTTGAGAAAGAGGGAAGAAGCTATGAAGTAGTAGCCAAAGACTGGGGGGACAAGATGACCAGGGAAATGTAGTAGGATTGCCAGGCAGTGGCCAGTGCCCACCTGAGATACATGGTCCTTAACTGAGAGTGAGATGGGTCCACCTGGTTGTGTGGGGGTTTTTTTTCCAGCTAGTTTAGCCATGTGGTTACAGGTGTAAAGTAGACAGAGAAAAGTATATGAAGATGCTTTGGTGTACGGAGAGGCTGTGTGTTCAGAAGATGAAGAGTTCATCTTAGAATATGGTGAGTGTGAAATACCTAAGGAGATCCAGGTGAAGCTGGCTGGTAGAGAGCTGGAAATGAGGAGTCTAGCTATAAATAGAGGTTTAGCAATCATTTATTCAACAAACATTTAGAGTGTACACTATGTGCCAGACACTCTTCTAAGCACTGGGATACAGCAGTGAACAAAAGAAAAAATCTCCTACCTCATACGGAAGTTGTATGCTGGTGAGAAAAATCATTGTGTATAGTTCAGAGGCTTCCAAAGAGGGATACATACAGTCCAGTGAATGTATAAGATGGTCCTTTGGGATGCAGAAAATATTTAAACTTCCTCTTATATTTTTATCTTCTTTAATATCTATCTTGTATATTTTATTAATTTTACAAGATACTAATACAGCAGTACACGTACATTATTTCTAATAAATGAGTAAATGTTTGGAGTTGCATTCTCAAAAATTATTCACTGATGAAGGTGCTTGATCCCAAACATTTGGAAACTGCTAGCCAGGTTTGAAATAGAAGAGAAAAAGAACCTGTTTAAGTCCCATGCTCAAAAACTGCCACAGTTGTGGATGTATATAAGGAATTAGATCATCCCTTTGCCAGGCAAAGAATTATCCCATCCTATCTTGGGAGTTAAAATTCCTAAGTGATGAGCCTCATTATATTATTCCAGAAATGGGACAAAATGAAAATATCAGGAAGAACTTCATAATGATTGTGCTGTCAAAAAGCAGAGCAGGCTGCCATGTGACAAGGTGGAGACCAAAGCTGAAACAAGGTGATTGTTGGTGAGGCAGGCTGTGGAGGGAAGTCCTGGCTGAGGCCCCACTGATTTGTTGGGCAAAATTGAACCACTCGACCTTGTCACCTTCAAGTGCTTTATAACTCTAAGCATCTATGAGTATATGAAAAAGGGGCTGTAACTTGGAATTACAATAATAAATTCTTTATGCAAGGAGTTGAATTGAGGACGGGTGAATCATAGCCTTGCATCTATGAACAAAGGGGCGATGGTCTGCCCAGATTGTAGCAAAGGGAGAGCTGGAGAATGTGTCAGCATTTCCGGCTTCTTTCACGAAAGGGGGTGCCTGAGTAGCAGATGTGAACATTTTGGTTTCTGTGGTTGGTATTTTCCTATAGTGGAGAATAGTGACTCACCAGGTCCCCAGAGCCTGATGGGAATCACCCTGGAGAGGAAGCTCAGAAAAAGGGAAAGTTAATCCATGTATCGTAGGCTCCAGTTAATTTCACAATTTACAGGTAAGGTAACTGAAGCTCAGAGAGGCTAAGTAACTAGCCTGAGTTGCCCAGCTGGTAAGTGATGGAGCTGAATTCTCTCTGCTACATGGCAAAATTAAGAAATGCCTTAGGAAAAACACAAAGGGCTGTGGGTAGTCCAAGAAGCAAGAATAAGTTCCTAAGGATACAGGTTTGTTTTTCTCTCTCACATCATTGTCTGAGCACAGGCAGTCCAGGGCTGATGTGAGAGCTCTGTTGTGTCGGGGACCAGGCCCCTCTAGTTCTTTACTCTGCCATCCTGTAGGACAGGTGTTGCCTTTATCTTCATAGCTTTAGACTGTGTCACTCCCCACCATGTCACTGGGTCTGCCTTTCATCCAGCAGGAAGGAGAAGGGCAAACACCATCCTTCTTCTTAGGTGCGGCCCATTCATTACACACATTACTTCTGTTCACAGACCATTGGCCAGAACTGATCACATGGTCTCACCCAGCCAGGAGGGAAGCTGGGAAATGTCCTCAATCCGGGGAGCCAAGTGCCCAGCAGAAGTTCAGGGGTTCTATTTCTAAAAGAAGAAAGAGAGAATGGACATTGGTAGGCAACCAGTAGCCTCTGTTAGAAAATTACATCTGTTAGAAGAACAAGAGGGGGAAAAAATGCATGGAGGAAGGATTTAAAGTAATCTAAAACTCAGGGAGGGAGGGCACTCCAGGTATGGAAAACAGCTTAGGCTAACACAGGAGGTGACCCTCTTTTATTTATTTATTTATTTACTTATTTACTTACTTACTTACTTATTTATTTATTTTAAGAAGGTACCAGGAATTGAACCCAAGACTTCATATGTGGGAAGCAGGCACTCAACTACTGAGCTACAACCACTCCCCTGGGTGAGCCTTTTTTAGAGAAGAGCTTCCAGCCAAATTTGGCTGAAAAGTACAGTGTACCTGCAAGGGAGCTATAAGAAACAAGATTAGACTTTTTTTTTCCATGGGCCTTGAATGCCAGGCGAGGAATTTATACTGACATAGGTAGGCAAGAGAAAATGATCACAGGTTTGTAAGCAGAAAATTGTTATGATTACAGGTGTGCTTTGCAGAGATGGTTATGACAATTGTATAAATAGAATGGGTGGAGTAAGGCCAGATAGAAAGCTGGGGTTGGAGGGGGTTAGTGGAAAAACACTGGTCTGGAACTCAGGAAACCTGCATGCAAATCCCAGCTCTGGCACTAACCAATGGTTGCATGGTACTTGAAAGCACAGGCTCCGGAGTCAGACTCCCTGCTTTCAAATCTCAGCTCCGCCACTTCATAGTCAGGCGTAAACATGAAATAACCATGGAGGGTGCCTAGCACATGCCAGGCACAGCTAGCTTGGCTGTTAACTTGAATAAGCACCTGTTTCCTTGGTAAAATGCAAAGGTTCAACAAGTTGATATCAACTCTAGAGTTTCCTGATTCAGTGAGTGTGATACAAGTATTTAACACAGGCCACAGATAGCTGAAAATAATATTTTAGAATATTTTTCTGTCCATTAGGCAACATATTGATTTTGTTGAGCTCACCCTGCTTCCCCCAGACCCAATTATAAAAATTCATTCATTAGAGTAAGAGATAATTATGATCAAATCATATTTTACTTGGTGAAAAAAAAATTGATGGTCGCCTGGGACACTTGAGGCAGGGCTGCTGCCAGGCTTCGTGCTTATATCCCTTGTCTTCAAGGAGGAATGAGGACTACGTGCAACCTGGGAATTTTCTGAATCAAATTAGGATGTGGTTCTTTAGCACAGTCTTTTGGGGAAGCTTCTAAAAGGATCCCTAGTCCCCATTATTCCTCCCAGATAGAACGTCTACTTCCTGGAGCATTACTGGGGACTCCTGCTCTTGTAGAACAGGGCTGTGGAGAAGAAGTACGAGGGAAAAGCCACAGATGAGAGGGGCCCTGCTTGGATTGCCAGCAGGCAGTCTGATATTGGTTAGTCCACCGAACACAGAAGGTGAGATGACTGGCACCTAGACAAGTGCCTGGCACATATTAAGTCTTCAATAAATAGTGGTTCGGTAAATAAATGAATGCATTAGCAAATGGGTCTGTCTTTTATTTGAATGCCCTCTCCTTTCTACTTACACCTCCTCTCCCTTCGGGACTTTCCCCTGGCTTAAGCTGCACATATTGCTCTTTTGCTGGAGAACAAGGGAGAAGGGCAAAGTTCATATGAGCAGGAAGAAGCTGCCAGCAATAACCTACAGTTCCTAGAAATCCTTCCCAGGCAGTGTGTCCTGGGTATTGGCCAGGCCTCCTGAGACCAGCAAAATTAGCCTGAGAGGGTTGGAAACCTACCATTTATTAGCATTTATTGTTAGAGTGAAGAACATATTCATGTCTATAAATTTCATCAGTTTTTAGAATCAGTAAACTGGCTTAAAATATGTTTGGAAGGTTCGGAGAACTAGGGTACCTCTGGTATGTATTTTCAGAGCAATTTTCCACTTGATTGTTAGAGGCATCTGAATTTCTGGGAAAATATAATCCATGTGTTTCGGCCCATTTATCCTGAAGATCTTGGGAAGATTTGCTTTGTAAGCACCATGTGAGGTAGAAGAAATATTGGAGACCTTTCAACCCCATTCTCTTTGGATGTATGTATTTCCTTTTGCCAGCTTCACCCTCAAAACCCTTCCATTCACAGCCTGGTAGAATAAGCAACCAAGGAGCTGCTTATAGTAGCCACTGTTAGTTATTTTGCAATATGGTTATTGAACTTAACCACTTCCAACTTGATTGGGAGCCTCCTAAACTGTTACTGATAAAAAGAATAATCTACCCCCAAAAAATATCACTATAAAGAGATATTTCCATACTATTATTGGTGGCATTGTCCATACCAAAATTCCACTGTAATTTCATCTATTTTAGGAATCTCTATGTGACAAACGCTTTCTCTCCTTCTGGCCATTTAATCAATACCTCTCTAGAATAATGTATCTGGTTGTAAAAAAATATTTTATTAAGACCCTACCCAAAACATTGTGAATGTAATTAATACCACTGAATTGTATACATGAAAGTGGGTAAAATGGGAAATTTTATGTTGTACATGTTACAGTAATAATAATAAAGACCCTACCAAAAAATCCTTCCATTCAGTCCTAACCTCAGCTCCCTAATCGACTGGAAGAGCTCACCAGTGACTTTTTAGGCTGTTTCAGTTTATGAGCACAGACCTTTTTCCCATTCCTCAGCTGTGCCTGGGGTGAAGCTCACAAACAAGTTGTAAGGACCCAGCCCAAGGCGAGGTTATCAATTCCTAAAGGGCAGAGGTTTGTTTCACTTCTCTAACAAACTCCCCTTTGATGCATCTCTTTATGGAAGGTGGTAAATTATCTCTTGTAGGTTTTGGGTCTAAAAAAATAATAATGTAAAACACAGACACCCAGATGGGCAAGCTCAGTGCTATCAGGAACAAGATGTTGGTCTCATGTGAGTAAGAAGAGGAGAGTTCCATAATAAATGCTTGTGTGCCTCCTGCTCAGGGCAATGTGAAGCTCTGTTCCAGGAAAACTCCAGAATGTATGAACCACATGGGGCTTGGCCCCTGCAATTCAGTGCCTCTTAAGAGTGGCCTCTTTATATTGGGATTTATTTTATTCAGTTGTCCATTGTTTTATGTGTGTAGATAACTTCATAACCACTCAAAAGGCCCATAATTGATCTTAAGCAGCTAGAAAGTAAGTTAAATGAGAATTTTGTCTTTGGATTGAAAACATTTTATTGGTAGAAGATACGAGAGGGAGAGAAAGTTAATTCTAAAATAATATGAAAACATATTGGTCTTGGGACAAGCTAAAGAACTTTGAGAAATAAATGGCAGAGTGACTGACTCAACTATATAGCTATGCAATAAGTCACTTGCAGACAAGGGACATCACACCACTCAAAGAGGCACAGAACACTGCAGTCTTGGGTCCTTTCTTTAGTTCCTTAATATCTGTATCATTTATTCTACCTGAACCACAGGTTCTCCACCTGAAAATGAAATCATAGTAAACCTCTGTTCTGATGCATGGAAGGAAGAGCAATTTGAATTAGTAAATGTTGTGAAGCACATTATTATTTTTTAACCTCACATGCCTAGTGTTGAATTAATTCATTCTCCTCATTTGTCCTTGGGAAGTGCCTTCCATTTTTTTCTTTCCTTCCACTTTTTTCTTCCTTATTCCTTCCTTTTCTCTTCCTTCCACAATCCTATTGCTCTTTCCCAACATCATACATTCAAATGTGTTTAATATGTATTTTTGTGTGCATGTAAAAATGCAATATGAATAATTTTTTTATTAATATGCATTTTGCCTTTTGCATCCCTGTGATGGATAACCACATTGCCTTCAACAGCCCACCAACACTCTCTTCTTTTTTTTAACAATCTATTTGGTGTGGTTTTAGATACTTAGAATAGATCAGTAAACAAAACAGATAAGGATTCCTCTACTTTTGGAGTTTAGAGTCTAGTGGAGGGGGATAGAAAGTAAAAAGAAATAAGTGAATTACACAGCATGTTAGAAGGAAAGTGTGCTACGAAAAAAGCAAAAGTAGATCAGAATAAGCAGGAATGGAATTGTGGGGCAAGGACAAAGGGATGGGCAGCAATTTAAAATAGGGATGGTCATTGGAGTAAAGCCTTGAAGGTGGTGAGGGGATGATCACGCAGACAACCAGGAGAAGAGAGTCCCAGGGAGAGGGAACACGCACTGCAGAAGCCTTGAGCCAGAACATGTCTGACACATCCGAGGTACAAGGATCAGGCCAAAGTGCCCGGAGCACTGAGCAAAGGGAGTAAGGGAGAGGGCAGGGGTGTTATCTAAGGCCTCGTGGCTCACTTAAAGGACTTTGATTTTTCTACTTTAGGCAAGACAGGTAACCATTGGAGGGTTTGAGCAAAAGAGTGTCATGATCTGAGTTATGTTTTAAAAGGGTCACTCTGGCAGACAAGTTGAGATAAGACTACATAAATGGCAAAGGTAAAAAAGCAGGGATTTTTGTTAGAAGGTGTGAGGGTTAGTTTTGTGTGTCAACTTGGCTAGGCTATAGTACCCAGTACTTTAATCAAACACTAATCGCGGTGTTTTGAAGGTATTTTGTAGATATGGTTAGCATCTACAATCAGTTGACTTTACGTAAGTGAGATTAACCTGGATAATGTGGGTGGGCCTGATCCAATCAGTTGAAGGCATTAAGAGAAAAAAATGAGATTTCTCAGAGAAGAAATTCTGCCTCCAGACCCCAGCATCAACTTGTGCCTGAGTTTCCAGACTGCTGGACTACCTTATGAGCTTGGGGCTTGCCAGCACCCACAATCATGAGCCAATTCCTTGGGCCATATATATATAGTGTGTGTGTGCATGTGTATGTGTGTAATATAGGTAAGGGATGATGATGGATGCAACCAGGGTGGTAGCAGTAAAAATGGTGAGAAGTGGTCAGATTTTGGAAAATTTTCAAATTTAAAACAATATGATTTCTTAAAATTCTCCTTTTACTTAGGATGTAGAAAGCTACAGGAGTATACTGTTCCCCTACTAATAATGGGAAAAATCCAGATCTCCAAACTTCTTGAGCTCATCAGAGAGCTGAAGACTCAAGACAACCAAAGAAACTGAATTCCAAAAAGTGACAAGACCCTTTGAGAAAAAACAAGATATACAAACTGTTTCACCTTTGGCAAGGCACGTGTGGAAGAGGTGGCTGCTATAAACATGGGTGAAAAGAAATGAGCTAAGGTTGTAACAGACTCCTAAAGGCTTAGTGAGGGCTAGTGTACCAGTTTAGTATAAATGGGAGATGTAGACATAGGGAGGCTCTCACTGGAAAGCTCTTCTCCGTGGGCCTGAACAGGTGTTCACACAGACTGAGGAAAGGGCAAGAGATCAAAGAAAGTTTCTTTAGTGGCCCAGGTGTGTAGGAAGTGATCAAATGCCATTGGGGGACAGGTGAAACCACAACTACACACCTCAACCCTTCTGTCATACAAAGTAAAAGCTTTTATCATTGGGGAAAAAGTGCAGCAAAACTTCTGAGAGCTCCTGCGGAAAGGTAAAAGAAAAGCCCATCTGCCTTTGGGTGAGGTGTAGAAAAGCATCACTCCTCCCTGCAAGAACCATGCAAAGATTCCCTGCTTCTAAGGGAAGGATGGAAGCAAAAGCCATCTTCCCCTAGAGGAGGGGCAAGAAAACCTCTTGGGCCCAGAATCCTGCACCAATACAAAGCAGAGGTCTGGGGAGAGGAACACAAAAAGTTCTCCTGTCTAAGAGTACACACCAACACAAAACAGAGTCCTGTTGCCAGGATGAGTTGGGCAGAAAAAGAGCCAGAGTGCTGAGAGGTCCTACCTCCAAGGCCGAGGCACACAGTCTGCCTAAGACTGAGACTGGACCAGGGGAATAGAGAATTCCCTCCCACAGGAGTCAGTCACCAAGTAAGAAGCACCAGTAGTCTACTGTGGGAGAAGGCGCAAAAACATGAAGAAAGAACCCCTCTGTGTGCAGGTGTGTAGGGAGTGCTGAGGTCTGAGAGTGGAGCAGAAACACAGAAAAGATCCCTCCAGGACCCAAGGCCTCCTACTAAGCAAAAGGGAAAGACAGCACACCACTGTAGGAATTTAAAGCCTGTGATGCACTGAAAGTAATGACAGCAACAACCAAACACATACCTCACTCAACTACTGACTAGATTGAATCAACTCCCCCACACTCATGGCCTGGAAGAAGAAGATGCATGCCAATTTCTTTGAGTGAATACCATTTACTTCAATATCTACTCTTCTTCAAACACAATGCCCAGCACTTAATCAAAAATTATGAGACACTTTAAAGGCAAGAAAATGAATAACCCATTATAAAGAAAAAAGCAGTTAATGGAACCAGAATCTCTGGAATTATTAGAAAGGGTCTTTGAAATAACTATGATAAAAATGTAAAAGGAGCACAACTATGTGATTATACAAAATACTATTGATAGTACACTTTGGGTGGATTGTATGCTTTATTAATATGTATCAATAAAATTGATTTGTTTAAAAAACAAAAAAAAAATGTTAAAGGAACTAGTGTAAAATGTGAGCTACATGCATGAATAGATGAAGAATTGAATACTCGTAGGCAAGGGGGAATGGGATTAGCCTGATCCTTTGAACAGCGTCAGGCCATTCCTTGCAGCTGGGGATTCTATAAGTACAAACAGCCCAGCCTGTAAATCGACAAATATGAGGGTTCTGCTATCAAGGAAGAATGAGGAAATGGCTATAATGTAGGCAACCAGTAGTAACATTGCAAGGGTATTAGTCTGCCAAAGGGGTGCTGATGCAAAGTACCAGAAATCTGTTGGTTTTTATAAAGAGTTTTTATTTGGGGTAAAAGCTTACAGATCCAAGTCTGTGGAAAGTCCAACTCAAGGCACCATAAAAGGTGCTTTCTCACCAAAGTCAGCTGCCACATGTTGAAGCAAGACAGCAGCAATCTCTGCCTGGTCTCTCCTTTCTCTCAGGGCTTCGTTCTCCCTCTTGAGCTCCAAGGGCCCAGCCTCTTGAGGCTTCATGCTTAAGGGTTCCTGTAGTCCTCCCTGGCATAGGGCTGTCTCTTTCCAGGCCTCCTATATCAGTCTCAGCTGTTCCTCTCTCTTCCCAATCTCAGCTGTAAGCTATCAGGCAAAATGGCTCATCTCTCTCTGGGGCCTCAGCTGTTTGAACCTTCTCCTTTCTGTCATATGGCAGGATAAAAAATAACAGAGCTCTCTCTTCCTGTGTGTCTTTGTGAGTGTCTGTTTATATCAGATCCAGCAACAGGGAGGGGATTCAACCTGAGTCATGCCCTACTGACATAGTTGAGTCAAAAAGCCCTAAAAGCGATATTAACTGGTAATTAATCAAAGTCCCCTCAACTGAATTTAATACAATCAAAGGGAATCACACCCAGAGGAGTAGATCAGTTTACAAACATAATCTTTCCCTTTTTGGGATTCACAAAATAAACTCAAAGTGCCACAGGTCCTTATATGGAATGGAAATCACTACTCTTTACAAGATATGTTTCAAATACCTAAGGCAAGCCCTGTGTTCTAATCTTCCCACAACCTTTTGTGTGTGTGTGTGTGTGTGTTGGAGTTGAAGGAATGTAAGAAGGGCCCACAATGACCCAAAAGCCACATCACTGTTTTCCGTGGGCTGCTTCAGACATCATCATACAACGATTTATAGACCTCAGTGGACCCCAGAAAGAAATAGAAGTAGATGAAGAGACTCAAAAAGGAAATGAAATCAAGCATAAACACTAGATGGGAAAGAGAATGGGATAAACAGAAGGGAAAGGAAAAACAGAGTGATACACAGTAAGGGTGAGGAAAAGAAGGAAAATAAGGAGACTGACTGGGATTAAAACCATCTCAGCATCGTGAGCTGTTTCTATTGGGATTACATTACTCCAAATAACAGAAAATTTGACTGTAGTGACTTAAACAAGAATGAATTAATTTTTCTCATTTAACTTCAAGTCTAAAGGTAAACAATTGCTGACCGTTTCAGCAGCTCAGTGATGTTAGGGCTGATATCTTCACCTTTGCAAGATGGTTGCCACAGCTCCAGACAT
Organism: Cabassous unicinctus; assembly: GCA_029593785.1. Lineage (NCBI taxonomy): Eukaryota > Metazoa > Chordata > Mammalia > Cingulata > Chlamyphoridae > Cabassous > Cabassous unicinctus. The sequence continues at coordinate 24,525 of JAQZBX010010563.1, read as the reverse complement.
CATATCTGGGTTTTCAGGCAGGAAGAAAGGGGAAAGGAGGAGTATGCAACTGTCTCTGTACGCTTTATCAGGAAGGCAAATGCAGTTCCAAAACCACCCCTCTCTATCAGTATACTTCTACTTATGTTCATCGGACAGCTTGTCACACAGCCACCTCTAGCAGCAAGGAAAGGGAAAACAAGTATTTATCTGGGTCTATTTCCTGCACAAACAAAATCCATGTTCTGTTAGTAAAAATAAGGGAGTATGTGATATAGTATAGACAATACCAACAGAGTCTGTTCCATGACCATTGAAAGAGACAGTGTGTGCCAAAAAATCTAAAACCAGATCTGGCACAAAGTAGGTGCTCAATGACTGTGTGTTTAAAAAAAAAGCTGAAGAAAGGGAACTTCTTTGAGATGGAGGAGTAAGAGGTGGCCTGTATTTTAGAGGTCAGGTTCCCACACTCCAGGACTGACAAATTGAAAGTTTATACTTGATTTCTTGAGTCCTTAAAATATTCAGCAAAGCCATTGCCATCCATTTTAAGAGTAGTATTAACAATTGGAGGGGGGTGGGCGCTATCCATATATCCTTACCGGGTGGGATGGTTATTGTAAATCAAGAGGAAAGGAGAGGGCCAGATGTAGAGAAATCGCAAATGTCACAGGAAATAAGCAAACGCAGAGGTAGCCGCGTTTCTGAAGAGGATTTTTGAAAGGTGGAAGACAAATAGCGTACGGAGTCTGTAAGTGTGTTATATATACACACATGTGCGCTGTATAAATACTCCACAGGCTGCCAAGCCATTCCTCACACTCATGAGATAGGAGAGCTTTCCATATACCCAAACATAAATTATCTCAATGTCTCCTTTCTATCAACTTCAAAAAGTTGTTTCAATAATATCAACTTTGCTGCTTTTAAGAAACTTTAAGGATAAATTTTAGAGTCTGTGGTTACGCAGTCTAAGCAAAGAGAGGAACCGATTTAAACCCTAAGTTCTTTATCAATGATAACCAGCCAGTATAATGAATTTAAGCTCACCAAAAAATCCTTTCCCTAATAATAAATTCCTTTTCTAATAATAACAGCGGTAGATCATAATTTTCGTCTTTCAGCTTAATATTTTGAGGGTGAATGAGGCTGCAAATCAGAAGCACTACAGACAAAATGGGCACCTGTACCCTTTCCAGGTAGACATTCTGAATCCCCAGCAACCTCACCTTTTCTATTTAATGGAAGACAGAGAAGCCAGTAGCTACAAAGAAGGACCAGGATCAACCCAACAGTGATACCAGTTTGAAGAGCATATGTTCAGTGGAAATCATCTTGGTTGGAATAATTGTTTATGTCATCAATACCCAGTTAGCAATCTTCACCAGGTTGTAAGACAAAAAGTATGTGTTTGAAAATGATTTACTTTACTATAGATGAAGTATCAACTGACATTACCGTAAAGTTAAACATTAGAACTAGTTACAAACATACCGTAATGTTTCACTTTGACCACCAATCCTTCTTTATGCAAGAGGGTTAATTTATTAGTTTGTATACAAATTTTTATGTTTTAATCAAGACCCCAGAGTAACAGTGACTTCGAAGTTTGTGCATCCTCGTGTAGAAGTTCAAGAAGGATTCCAGGCTGGTCTAGCAGCTTCACAATCACTCCTTCTATCTCCTCAACGTGTGGCTTCTGTCTCACGACCTAAGATGACTGCTCTCTCTTTCACTGTAATATTTACATTCCAGCCAGAAAGCAGAGAAGGAAAAGGGGGTGCGCACAATTATTCTCTTTAAGGGCAATGCCAGAAGTTTGCACACATCACTTCCACCCAAATTCCATTGGTCAGAACCTACTTACATGGTCATACTTAAATGAAAAGCAGGCTGGGAAATAGAGATTTTAGCTGGACATCCACAAACCTGGCCTAAATTTTTATTCAGAAGGGGAGAAGAGATGTTAGGAGAGAGCTAGCGGTCTCAGCCACAGTTGATGTTCTATAGTCTGGTATGATCATGTGAGTATCTCAATTTTTACCCTTCTCCAAAAATTATTTATTTATTTATTTATAAGAAAAAAAGTTTATTCACACACCATTCAATCCATTCATAGCGTACAATCAATGGCTCTCAGTATAATCACGGAGTTGTGCATTCATCTCCACAATCAGTTTTCCTCTTCCCTTTTGTACCCCTGTGTTTCCCCCACCAGGGTATGGGATCCTCTCAGTGTAACCTGGAAGAAGCATGGTGCATCCTTACAGCACACGGCTGCTTTATGACATCCACAGAGACTTGGCTGCATTTTTATACCAAAAGACCACATTCCTTAAAGGATGAGCAGATAAATATTGAAGGGCTAGAGGCAGCTATCCATGTGAGGACAATTAGAGTAAAATATAGACTCAAGGGAAAGCACTTTTAGATGGAGACATTACAGCGATTTGTCCGTTGGTGGGAATGATACCCCTCTGTCCCATTTTTAAATACTCCAACAAGAGCAGACCTTTCATGGTGACTTCCTACATTATTTCCCTCTGAGCAACAATTGACTCTTGCCTCCTGCTTCATGTCTCTTGAAAACGGAATTTCTCCTTCTGTTAGCATTTTTGAAAAGCTGGTTCCTGCAAAATTGTGCAATTTCCTGATATTTCTCTTATGGTAATCTAGCCAATTTCTGCTTTGGGGGACTTTCCTCTGTTGCTTTAATGTTTTCCAAAAGTTTTATATTAGTCTTGAAGTCTTACACTCCTTTGTGGGAACAATTTGTTCTGGCATTCACGGAACAGGCTTTTATCTTTTTAAAGTGCATCTTGTTACCTTGGCTCCATTTCCATAAGTATATATTGAGTGCCTTCTTTGCTCCAACACTATTCTTGAACCTGCAGAGTATAGACATTCAAGAATCTGAGGTCTTGCTTTTATTCAAACACACAGGAAGATGGCAGGCATTCAGGCTGAGCGTGCCTACCAAAAGCAGCCAACAATCTTCCAAAACAAGAAGAGGGTCCTGCTTGGAGAAACCAGCAAGGAGAAGCTCCCACATTACTGATCTGGGCTTCAAGACGCCCAAGGAGGCCGTTGAGGGCACCTACATCGACAAGAAATGTCCCTTCACTGGTAATATCTCCGTCCGAGGGTGCATCCTGACTGGCGTGGTCACCAAGATGCAAAGGACCATCATCAGCCACTGGGACTACTTACACTACATCTTGCAAGTACAACTGCTTTGAGAATCACCACAGGAACACACCTGTGCACCTGTCCCCCTGCTTCAGGGACATCCAGATCAAAGACATCATCACGTTGGGAGAGTGCCAGCCCCTGCGCAAGACTGTGCGCTTCAACGTGCCCAAGGTCACCAAGGCTGCCGGCACCAAGAAGCAGTCCCAGAAATTCTGAGACTGTACACCTGCCCACCCCCCAACCCCACCCTGACTCAGTATAAATTATTTTCCCATCCAAAAAAAGAGAATCTGAGGTCTTGAAATCTTGAAAGAATCTTAGAGATAACCATTCATTTATCAAATGAGGAAATTGAGGTTCAGAAAAAATAAATAACTTGCCCCTAGGCCATAAGGCTGTTTAGAATAGGACATGCTGAGTTTTCCCATGTCCTGTTCTCACTGGGGTTTATACTTTGGAAAGATGAAAGAAAATGTATGGAATAATAGGGCACCTTCTCTGAGCTGGGCATCATGCTTTCAGTATGTTATATGATCTGTATTATCCACTTGAGAACTTAATATGATTACTCTGTTTGAATTCAACAACAACAACAAAAACTTAATTTATCCATGCAGATATATGCAAAGTCCAGAGACATGCCCAAGAATATTTGAAATATAATTATTTATAATAGCAAAAGCTAGTAACGACCTAAACACTCAACAAAGGAGAATAGTTGATTTAAGTTGTACTATTCCTACCGTGGAAATATTACTCAGCAGTGAAAAGGAATAAACTGAAATACATATATCAACATAGATAAATCTCACAGACAAAATGTTGAGGGAAAAAGTAAGTTGCAAATCGATAGACCCGGTATGATTCCATTTATTCAAAGTTTTAAAACAGAGAAATAGTATTATGTATGTTTATGGAGGTACACATATACAGTAAAAGTATAAGTAACTATAAGAGTAATAAATGCAAAATTCAAGATAATAATAATAATAATGGACGTTCACTATGGGCCAGTACTGTTTTAAGTACTTTGCATATATTAACTCATTTATTCCTCATAACAACCTTCAAGGTAGATACTGTTAGAATCCCCATTTTGCATGACGATATGAGACACAGAGGGGTTAAGTAATTTGCCCAAGCAGTGGTCATCCACTGGATGATTGCTTTTTTGACTTCATACCCTTTCAAAGGTTGCAGGATAAGAATGGAATTCTCTATTTGTGTATATGTGCATCGAGAAATGTCTGGAATAATGGTCACACAAACAAACACTATCAGTTGTGAGGGTTTTGGTGATTTTTACTTTCTTCCTTCTATTTTTCTAAATTATTCCGATTTTTTTAAAAAAACAATGAACTAGAATCATTTTTAATCAAAGGAAAAATAGAATTTTTTTTTCATTTTCCATTTTCATTTGGAAACAAAGAAACCATTACATATATCCACTAGCATCAAATGTAATTGTTGCCACAAGGATACTCAGCGGTTTCAAAATGGTCCCATGTACAATATGTTAGTCTCTGTCCACCCAAACAATTTGCAAAGATGGAAGAAAATATGACATATATCCAGACTTGGATCTGAGGATGTGCCTGTGTTATACCCGTCAAAAATCATATCTTCTCTGGTTCCAAGAACAGGCCATCTGATATCTCATGTCATCCCACAGTATCATCTTCAGACTTTCCAGCTGGTTTCTCACTGCCCCTCAGGGCAAAGAGAGCTTTTAAAGACTGAATTGATTGCCTGGGAGCTCGGGTGAGTTCACAAAACAAGTGTGGAAATTGAGTTAGGTTTTTCTAATTCAGAATCCAAGAACAGAAATGCTGGCCAGCTGCTTCACAGTTGAGAACCAAGGAAAGAGACAAAAAATGCAAATGCCTCCTGAGTAACTTAGAGTACAGTCAATTAAATGTTGGCCTGGGGTACCAAGACAGGCTGGGGGTTTCCTTCCTTGGAGGTTGCTTAGCAATAAATATGTGAACATTTGTTTATATGTTTATCTTCATAAAGGCAAAGAGATAGACTCAAGCAAGTTCTCAATCTGTGGTTACATAAACCTTATATCTTACTTTGTTCCAAGAGGAAATCAGCAACTGGTGACCAATTCGAGTCTCCCTTTCCATGCTGACTTCCAATGAGCATGGTCTTTCTATATTCACCAGCTGTATCTACAGGTTTGTAGTCTGCGGCATCCAAGTTGAGCAATGGATCAGGGCTGGATCGCTGAAAAGAAGCCCGAGGTAGTACAAGCGTGGAGAAGTGGCTCTCCTCCTCAGCGGATCCCTTTGGTGGGGTCTTCTGGAGAAAGATTACTTTTGCTAAAGCTGTGCTGTACAACAAGGTAGCCACTAGCTACATGTGGCTGTGTACATTTAAATGTAAACAAATTAGACTTTGGAGGCAGGTGAGGTACAAGAGTTTCAAGAGAACACACGAACACAAACTGATAGTCCTGAACCTAATACTCTCCGACATTTCCCCTTTCTGAGATGTTCGAGAGTGATAACAAAATGCATTGGTCACCTCCAGAACACGGGGAGATGGATTTTTATTTTAACATAGTCTGTTCTCATTTCATGTGCATTGAAAATGACTAGCAGTGGTTACCTCTAAAGTAGGACAAGAGAACCACAGAGTAGAAGGAGAAGGAAGAGGAGACTGGAAACATTCACCTTTCCTTTATCCACTTATGGCTTATTGACATTTTTGTCTTCAGTGAGTATGCTTGAATTTTTAATGTGGAGAAACTGATCAAGAAAGCTCAAAATAAATACACAAGCAAATAAACACGCTGATCCAAAATTCTGGCCAATCTCATTTTTCTTCTCTAAGAACAAAGATTGTAAAGAAGAATAATCAAATATTTTTGAGGAAATCCTGTCAGCTTTCACCTGCCTTACAGTTTCGCGTGCTGGAAAGCAGCTGGTGGGGCACTATTTACACACAGTGTTTGCCTGACTTTGGTTGACTTTGTGTCCAGGGCGCTGCAGTTCTAAAATTAGCATATGGCTGCCTGGGAACTTTCCCCTTCTTCACCCTCAGTGTTAGGGAGGGGCAGAGACTAATAGTTCCTATAGTTCTTTGTTTCATCGGGTGAACTTCCTGGCATTTCAGGGCTAACTCTTTGTCTCATTTAGGGGTCAAATTCACTGAAACACTGAGTTTGCTCTTTATAAATATGGTCAAGTAGAAATTGAGCTGTAAAGTTTAGCTGGTGCATTCTGCTGCCCGCAAGTACTTACCGTGAACTTCCAGCTCTCTGCTAATAAGGTTTTATCATTTCCTTGGTCAGTTGTCAATTTTCTTATTTCAACAAAATCCATGGAGCCATTAACCCCAGAAAGTAATATTCTGAAATATTTTTCTCAACTATAAGTTAACTTCCTTCTGCATTTGGATTTTGATAATTATGATGTTTCATACAAACTAGACGGGAAATCTATTTGCCAGTTAAAAAGATTTTGATGGTGGACATATATGTGATATACACTGTAAACTGTAAGTGTGATGTATAATGCCAATATGTATATATGCATGTATATATATCCTGGGAAGGATAAAGGGGAAGGGAACAGAAGAAGGTGGAAAGAGTCTTAGATAGCAATTAAAGTCTAAAACCTGTGAAAGAAGAGTTAGAAGGAAGGAGGATTGGGTGGGAAGAGCTTCAGTCTGCAGTGCAGCTCTGAGAAAGTCTCTGGCAGGCCCATGGGGACCTTGAGCAAAGACTGCTGGTTAGAGGGGGCCCTCACAGGGCAGGAGGGGCCCAGCTCTGCTGTCCATAAGCTGAACTCCCCATCGCAGGCTCTCCTGAGGGACATCTGAATAGTTCACCTCTGTGGCTGCCACAGCCCACCCCTTGCACTGCAAAGCTCCAATTCCACAGGCACGTTGGGGGAACAGCTCTTTCAATTGCCCATTGCCTTCTCTTCCAGAGGAGAAACAGAAGAGGGAAGTTAGTGGGACAAACTACAATTAGGCTCAAGGCAGCAACTGGTGTTCATCACGTCTCTCCCCCCAACAAAATCCACCCACAGGTGTTGGTGGCTTGCCTGGTGGTGTGAAATTAGCCCATATATACCCTCAGTGAGGTTCCCATCTAAGGCGGTATAACCTGGAGCAAAAATGGTTTTGTTCTCCACCAAATCTGCCTTCAAGATTTCATTCACTCCACTGCTTTAAATGATATCCTTTCTGGGAACATCAGAGAATCCTATTTTCCAGTGGAGGCATGCAGAAATTGGGGCCACTTTGAATTTTAAAACTTTCCAAGTATAGACTATTTCTTGATGAATAATTATCTAAACTTTGGAAAACTATTCATGATAAAAGGGTAGGGAAGAATATAAATTTCCTGTTCCATACTGGGAGAACACTTCAATTTCATATTTATGTTTCTCCCTTATTTCAACAATTAGTACTGCACAACCAGGTAAATTAGAGAGCACTTTTTTTTAGGTGAAATTCACACAACATAAAATTAACCGTTTTAAAGTGTACAATTCAGTGGCTCTTAGTGCATCCACAATGTTGTGCAACCACCACCTCTATCAAGTTCCAAAAGATGTTCATCACCCCAAAGGGAAACCCCATACCCATTAAGCAGCCACTCCCCATTCCTTCCTCCCCACCACCCTGGGTAGCTACCAGTCTGCTTTCTTTCTCTATGGATTTATCTATTCTGGATATTTCATATAAATGGAATCATACAAAACATGACCTTTTGTGCCTGGCTTCTTTTAGCTATGATAATGTTTTTCAGGTTCGTCCATGTTGTAGGACCTATTAGAAAGCACTTTAAAATAGAGGTTTCTCCCAGTTAAGAAATGCATTAGCCTCTTTTCCTTTGTACTTTTCTTTTCATAGGAGTCAGTTTGAATTGACAAAACATGTCATTAAGAATCTTTCCTGTGTTTGCAGCTCAAAGAGCAGAATCACACAAGGGCCTGGCTGTTACCTATGGACCCAAAATATTCTGTGTTCTTTCCACCTTTCTGACTTTCATTTAAAATACAATTTCAAAATACCCAGATTACAAACACATTTCCTGAAAGGCAGAGAAGAAAACCTAATATTTTAACTAGGTTGCTTTCAGCTGCAAGTAACAAAACACCTCCACTAAAAGTGATTTTAAACAAAACGGAATTTAATGATCTCAAAAAACAAGAAGTTGAGAGGCCAGCAAAGCTGGAGTTGGGTCAGCTGTTTAGCAACATCATCAAGGACAGAGATTCTTTCCATCTCTCCACCTTGCCATCTTCAAGTGTTAGCAGTAGAGGGTGCAAAATGGCTACCGTGTTTTAGGCATCACATTTAAACCTACTGTGTCTGAAAGATAGAAAGAGAGACTACTTTCCAGGCATCTTCCTTTCTTTGAAAGGAAAGTCTTCCCCAGAGGTCCCCCAGCTGTTTCCTCTACGGTCCCATTGACCAGTATTGGGTCACATGAGCATGTTCTAGCTGCAAGGGAGGCTGGGAGTTACTATGTCTCCAGCCTCTTCCAGAAAGGAAGAATGATGGGGAATCAGCAACCAACAGTGTCTACTATACAGAAGTCAATATGATTAGAGCTTCTAGAGTCAAACTGGTTGAAATGGCATCCTCTCTATTTATCACAACTTAAACTTGAGCAGGTTACTTAACTACTCCATGCCTTAGTTTTTAAATCTACTGTGGGAATTAAATGCAACAATATATGTAAGTTCCTCTTAATAGTATCAGCTACATGTTAAGAAGTAGGAGTTGTTATTTCCATTTCTAGAGTCACAGAGGGACTCCTGGGGACCAGGGTTTATCTAAATGATCTGGTCAAAATAATTGGATGTGAAGTTGAATTTAAGACCTTAATGTCAAATTTTTATAAGACCCTAACTGCTATTGTTACCATTAATATTTCAAACTTAATGTTGTTTATTATCATAAGGGGAAGAAAAGCTTTTTGTTGGCAGTCTTGTCTATTAAACTTATTTCCATAACCACTCTCAGAGATAGAAAAAGTGTCTGGGTTTTATGGGAGAAGCCAACCTCCTTCCTCCAAGCTTCCACCTACTCTTCTCTCACATACTCAGTCTTAGTGTTTTCATGCTGAGTTCCTCAGTCTGTTCTCACTAGAGCTTAAGAGAAAATACTAGTCCCACACAGTCCTGTACCACATCTGAGTTCTGTTTCCCAATCCCCTGGCTTTGAAACAAAGTAAATTTAGAAAGAGGGCATAAACAAGCTATTAGGATTTCCGTTGAAAATTTGCTTCACTGTTAGTAGAATGGAAATTGGAGTGACCATTTGAAGTGCAATTTGGCACTTCAAATATTTAAATACATAATTCCCTTGACCCAGCAATTCCACTTCTATGAATGGAAGCAACAGAATAAAGTTCATAAAGCATTGCTTGTATTAGCAAAAATTGGGGGACCATTAATGACCATTAACAGTGAATATGTTAAATAATTATGGCATTTCCATATTATGGCATTTCCATACTGGAACATTTTTAAAATATGAGGAAGATCTGCACATATCAACATGGAAGGATACCAGCAGTGTATTGCTGAGTTTAAAAACAACAAAATATAGACCACTGTTTATCATATTGTATCAGTACTCTATTACTGCCTAACAAATACCTCCAAAATTTTCATGCCTTAAAACAACAATCATGTATTTGTTTCTGGCAATCTGGGTTGGACTCAGCTCATCTGTACCACATGTGTTTTTTTTTTTAAGATTTATTTATTTATTTATTTATCCCCCCCTTGCTGCTTGTGTTTGCTGTGTCCATTCGCTGCGTGTTTCCTCCGCGTCTGCTTATCTCCCCCCTGCTGTGAGGTCCCGCTGCATCAGCCCACCACGCCACGCGGGCCGGCTGGCCTGCCCTCACAAGGAGGCCCCGGGAAGCGAACCCGGGGCCTCCCACATGATAAATGGGAGCTCCATCCATTGAGCCACACCCGCTTCCCCACATGTGCTGTTCACTTCACTTCCTCATAGATCTGGGGCCTAAGCAGGGACAGCTGGGGCAGCTCTCTCCACCTGGCCTTTCTCATTGTCAAGGAGACTGGTTCAGGCTTGTTCATATGGCAGCTGCATTCCATGAGGGTCCGAGCAGAAAACACAAATCCTATTGAGGCCTTGACTCGGGATTCCGACAATGTCATTTTCACCAATTAGTGTCAGTCAAAGCAAGTCACAAGGGTAGCTCAGAATCAAGGAGTGAGAAATAAACTCTTCCTCTTTGAAGGGAGTCACTGTGTGGTAGCCAGCATCCAAAACGGCATCCATGCATCCCTATCTCCTGGTCTCCATGCCTTTGTGTAGACCCCTCCCACACTGACCAAAAGAATATGACAAAACGATTGGTGTGTGACTTCTGAGGCTAGGCCACAACAGGCACTGCACCTTCCACCTTGTTCTCCTGGATCACTCACTGTGGGGGAAGCCAGGCACTGTTCCATGAGGACATGCACGCAGCCTACCGAGAGCCCTGCATGGAAAGAACCCAGGCTTCCTGCCAACAGCCAGCACGAACTTGCCAGCTGTGGCAGTGAGACACCTGGGAAGTGGATCCTGCAGCCCTTGTCAAATCTTCAAATGACGCAGCCTCCTGACACACCTAAGCCAGAACCCTTCAGTCAAGCCCCTCCCTAATGCCTGACTCACACGAACTGTGAGAGATAGCAAATGATTTCTCTTATTTTAAGCCATGAAGTTGTAGAGTGATTTGTTATGCAACATTAGATAATGAATGCAAGCGGTGGTCTTGATATATATATATATGTATGTATGTATATTTATATATAATGGTTATCGCTGGAGACGGAATAAAGTGCGCAGGCACTCATGTGCACACGTGCACATGCGCAGTTGTAATTGGGTGCTTAAGGGGCAGGCAGACTTACACTTTTTACTTCAGGCACTTTCTTCATACTTGTTTACATTTTTTCCTTGAGCATGTATTACTTGTGTAATTTTTTAAAACAATGAAAAAATAGTTTCTCATATGTCAAAGCAGTTTTATGTACACATGTATGTGTGTATACACAAGCAGCGTGGGGGAGGAGGTACAAACCCATTTGAGAGCTTTTAGATGCCATCTGGCACGATTGCCATAGACATTTAAAGTTCTAGTAACTGTACAACATGCCCCTAGGACCTTGGAATGGGCTTGGTTTACCTGGATGAACACTCTCAGGCAAAGTATAGCATTGAGACCGAATAGTGTAAACAGTGAGATTTAAGAATCCATTTTTCTTTTAAAGATTTTTGCCCCAAGACAACATCCAACCTAGTCACTGAAATGCAGTTAGTCCGTACAGCTGCATCTGGTTTGGAACACTAAGAATCCTTTGAAAACAACAAATACAAAATGGGGTCCAACTGTCTGAACCAGTTTAGACAATGCCACATTTGAAAACAAAACACTCCTGTGTACGTTTTCTCAATGATTTTCCATTGCAAGCAGTTTTCAAAGTCAACGGACCCAATCAGTCAATCAGTGCAATTGACCAACCCTTTTCAAAAGGATGAGTCTCAAGGCTTTTTTTGGGGGGGGGGAGGGGGGCAGATAAATAAATAATAAATCTTAAAGGCTTTTGTCCCCTGAAAATATGTCATAAGAGTATCTTGAGATTTTTTCCAAAGTCTGACATAACTCCATGAATTCCTTCTTGGCTTGTATGAACTGCCCCTCACATTGTTCTTTCCATTTGTAGTATTTATTATTGCTGCTTTTATTTATTTATTAAGTGTTGACAGTATCTCCGGGGCTGGAAATAGAATCCTAGAGGAGGCTATAGTCTTCACCTAATATATGACAGTCTGGGTCTCTTCTCTATTACTGTCCCAGAACAGACAATATTTATTCTCCTGGCATTGCCCCGAGTCCTGCAAGAGGTAATTTCACCTCAAAAGGAATATGTCCTTAACTTTAAGAAAGTCATGAAATAAAGAAATGTACGTGCAAAGTCAACATTTTTTTACCCCTCAGGGATCATAACCAAATTGCTCAACAATTTCTAAAATTTGTAACTTATTAGAAGAGTTTAAATCTACCAGCTCTTCCTACTCTGATTAAAAACTTAAAGGCATTGCAAACAGAACCTGATTTTTCTTTTCTTTTCTTTTCTTTTCTTTTTAAATGATTATGATTATTTTTTAGGAGGCACCAGGAATTGAACGAGGACCTCGTACATGGGAAGCAGGTGCTCAACCACTGAGCTACACCTGCTCCCCAATGACTGGTGGGTTTTTCATTTGCTTGTTTTTTGTTTGTTTGTTTGTTTTTTTAGGCGGTACCAGGGATCGAACCCAGGACCTTGTACTGGGAAGCAGGCGCTCAACCACTTGAGCTACATCCACTCCCAGAAACTGATTTTTCTTGATGCAACAACTCATTTTATTTATCCTCATTACTTTTAACCCAACCTCTGCTCAGATACCCTCCTCAAGTCTAGGGCACCTTCAGTGGGTTAATATGAAAAAGATATCATTTCCCCAGAAATTGCAAACTGAGTTTTCCTGGGAAATTTTTAGGAGGAAAGTGCAGCCACTGGAAGCAATTTGGCATTTATAGAGGGCAGGTTTGAGAGCTTGATGTCTGACTCATTTGCCCAGCTTCAAGACTCACTGTGATTTTGAGTAAGCCACTTACATCCTTCTAGGCCTTGATCTCTTCAGTGATATGATAGAATAATTATTTGCGAGCCAAGCATTGAGAAACTATTATCTAGATGACTAGCAAAAGTATAGAACAGAAGTTCTAGCTATGGAGATAGGGTGCATGGGTGTATGTTTGGGTTGACTCAATGGCAGAGATGCTGCATAGAAAATTCCTCAGGGAGTTTGCCTAAGTTTCGTTGAAAAATCTAGGACATAGGAAGATTTCAATCTAACACTGGTTTTGGAGACAAAGCACACACCTAATTTATATACTTTCTAATTCCAGTGTGAGACTTAACTTTCACAGGCATTTTAAGCATAAGCATACAATGTAACCATTGTATGAAAGAAAGAATTTAAAATATACCCCCAAATTACTGCAAGTTTGCGGGGGGGAGTGCGGCGTTCTTGTTGAGGGCAGAAATAAAGAACAAAAGGGGATCTTAGTATAATGTCAGCTTTCGGAGGAGCTGGACCGAGAAGATGCAGAGCTTCTTTCCTCCCTCCCTGAACCAGGGGACCCACCAGAGTCTGACCACTTCTCCAATCAGTGACAGAGAGGAAATGGAGGCAAGAGCGTAGAGACCCGTCTCAGCTGGCCTTGAGTTCCACTCTGTCCAAATGAAACAGGATGCCCAGGCACCCCCTCTCAGTGCTCCAAGTCTGGCACACAAAATGGGAGAGGCAGAGAGGAAACCTGGCTTTTTCAATGCAGCAGCCCAGTCCCCCATATAAGAGGACTCACGGAAGGACGTGCCCTCCCTGTCTCACCAATCAGTGGGGTTAGGGTCTCCTGTCTACCAATCGGACCAGTCATAACTCCTAAGGGGAGGAGCAATATGCAAGCTTAGGGGAGGCCAGAAGTGCGGATTGAAGTCTCTTTTGCAAAATGTACAGGAAAACTAAGTGTTTCCTGGCTCTGCCTCAAAACAAATAAATACAATCTCTCTGTGAATAAATTATCTTATAGACATTTCCAATATTGCCCAACATACGCTAACCAGGACCCAAATTAAGATGAGGGGTCACAGAGGGTGTGGCTGGTGATGAGTCAACATATTTTTGCAAATTCATATAAAACACAAAACAGACAAACTCCCGCTTAGAAGGGTTTTTGTTCCGAGAGACTTTTTTTTGGTTTTCTTATGTTGGTTATTTGAATTTGGAACACATTTTTTCCCATAAGCTGATGTTCTAAATCTAAATGGTGTTTGGTTTCCCTAAACTGGCTCCCAAAGTCTTTTTAACGGTACAATTTCCACTCTGCCCTATTGTTTTCATGGGGAATGAATTACAAAATCTAACATGGAAAGCCAGAAACACATTAGTCCTCCATCCACACCACTTCCACCCCTAGTTCTTCCCCCACCCCTTCCCTGGGCTGTCCAACGACAACTCCCAAAAACAATAGAAAGTGGTTCCGTGAAAGGAGGATTCAAGGCAGTTTCTCCAAGACCACAATTATCTGCTAATTCTCTACATCTGCACAGGGGGAGCTATATCTCTGAGTCAAAGTAAGAACAAGTACCTCTCAACACTTCCTTAAGTGATCTGAATTGAGAGAAAAAAAGATTTTCTCATTCAATTACTCATTCCTTCATTCAACTATTTTCTTTTTCCATTTGGAACCTATTATGTACCAGGCCCTAGACATATAGTCATGAACAAAATAGAGACAGCTCCTGCCCTCATGGAAGGAAATCTAGTTGGGGCTAGGGAATGGGGTATATGTTGATGAGTAAACTGTAAGATATATATTAAGCAGCTAGGCAAATAAAAAATATACTTTAAAATTATATCAAGGGAAGCAGATGTGGCTCAATCGATGGGGCTCCCATCTACCATATGGGAGGCCCCAGGTTCAATTCCCGGGGCTTCCTGGTGAAGGCAAGCCAGCCCGCGCGGCGCGGTGAGCTGACGCAGCAAGACAACGCAACAAAGGGAGACAAGCAGACACAGAAAAACGCAAAAGCAAATGGACACAGTGAACACAAGCAGCAAGGGGGGGATAAATAAATAAATAAAATCTTAAAAAAAAAAAAAAATTATATCAAGTGCTACAATGAAAAAGCGGAAGGGTGTCTTTAGGAAATGGCATTTGAGCTGAGACCCGAAAGATGAGAAAGTGTTAGGCAGGCAGAGAGAGAAAGAGGGATAAAGTGAGATTGCGCATGTATGTGTGTGGGCGGAGGTCAGTAGAGACCAGTTCAAGGACAGCAAAGGCTGTGAGATGAAGAAAAGCTTGGAGGATTCAAGAAACTGATAGCAGGCTCGTATGACTAGAGTGTACTGAATGAAGGAGAGTGTAGCCAAGGCAATGTTGGAGAGGTAAGCAGGGACCGAATTGCCAAATCTAGTGGACTATGTTAGGGATTTTGTATTTCATCCTGAAAGCAAAGGAAAGCCTTGAAGCTTTTAGGAAGGCTAATGGCATAATCTGAATTTCTTTCTTAAAAGTCTAGACTGGCTGTGATGTGGAGTATAGATTTGGTAGAGGGATTGGGGCCGAGAAGCAAAGCAGGGAGGCTAGTTGCAGTAATGCAGGTGAGAAATGATGGACGGGTGGACTGTTGCGGGAGCAGAAACAGAGGTCAGCAGTTGACATTGATATAAATTTTGGAGGTGGAATTCCTAGAACATACTCATGGATTGGATGTGGGACCTGAGGGAGAGGACAGGTAAGCGTGACTCCCAGGCTGGAACCCTTGGGTAGATGGAAGTGTCACTTACTGAGATGGGGAATCAGAGTTGGCTTTGGATGTGTGAGGTGTGAGATGGTTGTGAGACACTGAGAAAGCAGTTGGAAACTCAGAAGAGAGGTCTGGGCCAAAGATATGAATGTGAGAGTTGTTGGCATAGAGATGGTTGTTGAAGGACAAATCGGAGTTGAGTTTGCAGATTACAGCATTTTATTCAGGACACCAAAAGTTTTGCTACAGCAAGGAAGCTAGACTCCTTGCAAAAGCAGAAGCAGCCTCGAGGTTCTAGGGATGGAAAACAATTTTTATATACATACAAAGGAAGTTAGCTTGACTCCTAGTGATTGGATGGAGATTTGTCCATGTTTTTATAGGGGTGGGTTTAGGGCAGGTGGGCTTTATTTGTAGTGGGTTTAACATGATGAACTCGGGGCTTGATCTGGGTAGGCCACTTTCATGGGAATTTCATATTTCAAAAGCTATCAGGTGGAAATTCAAGAGGGAGTTCAAAGAGGAAGAAGGGCATGTTTTGGTTTGGTTTGGTTTGGTTTGGCTTTCTCTATATAATTTTATCCTGGCACTTAAAGCCTCCCCCACTGTGCCATCCATTTTTAAGGATAGGTGGGTAAACTGTAGAGTAATATGCTTATAGGAGGGAGAGGAAGACAATCAGTCTGTAATGGTTCAAAGAAACCACTGTCTACCTCCTAATATGATAAATCCATTTTAATCCTGAACATCTTCCAAGAGTGAAAATAGACCTGAGCAAAAGGTAGCTCAGGTTCTGATTTTTTAAAAAAAATCACAGTTAGAAGATTGAAATGGCTGCTCCCTCATTTCACATTTCTCAGATTTACTATTCCTCCTTCAAAATGCACCAAAAGTGAGATAATTTTCTCTGCATATAACTGAGCATGTTACTTTTCTGGAACACGCTAAAAATGGGTCATTTTTCCTTCTATAGTGAAGGCATGCTTGCTTTCCCATAATTATTAGAATTTAATTACATCTGGACATTTGTGCTAAGTTGGAATCTGCCATTCACCTAGACTCACCCACACCAAATGGAAACAACACTCTAAAGCCATGGAGTTTGAGCAGGCTCAGGTCTCCAGGCTGTGGCTGCCAGGCAGTGAGTAATTCTGGCTTTGGAAAGGGCACATTTGTAAAGCTAAATTAATACGTCCTGTTTTCATCCGTGACTTCTCTGCTTCCAGTTTTAAACAGTCAGCTGCCCTAGTTACATGACCATGCAAAAAAATTTTTTAGAGGTGTGTGTGTTTATCATCAATCCCAGAATAGACTCTACCCTTGGAACTGAATCAATCAGTACCAATCCATATGCTCAGAAAAGAGGAAGGAAAAATAAAATCCATCCACCTTACCTTTGTGAATGGAAAACCCCCAAGCTTCCAGCAGTCCCAAAATCTACTATCCTTGTTCCCTGACGGCAAAGAGCTGTGAAGCAGATGAGGTACATGAAAGCTTCCATTACATCAGCTCCTTTCCAACGTTTTGGTTTTTTATTTCAGATGATAAGGTTGAAAGGCCCATATGACTGTTATAAATTGCCTTTCCCCATCAAAGACTACAAGACCAGAGTCTGTAAACATATCTGGACGCTGCACTTAATTGTAAACCACTAGGAAAGAAAAATGAAATGATATCTAAACTGAATGCACAGAGGCTTTCCAATCTTCCTCTTTATTTCCGTGGCTCCAGTAAATTTGTCTTTAGTATCTGTTAAGAAGAATGAAAACCTAACCAACCTCAAGTTTATAGGCTTAAGTGACTCTAAGGCAAAAATACCCCAAAGTTCCCCCAAACCAAATCCAAGGGCGACAGGGGTGAGCAACTGCCCTGATGTCGCAACTCATATATTTGTGAAAACAGACAACTGGGACCCCTCTGGGAGCCATCCCCATGTCTGCTAATTAATGGCTTTACTTTACTTTGACCAACTGCCAGCTGCCCTGGGGTAACCATCATGGCACAAGAGAGCTAATTGCTAACAATTGGAACAAAGATGAGAGCAATAAAACCAAAAAAAAAAAAAAAAAAAGT